>PVJX010012366.1:0-50610 GCA_004027295.1 Dolichotis patagonum
GGAGCACAGGCAGGGGTAGATGGAGGACGGCACTACGGGTCACAACAGTCAGCCCAATGGCCCTGATGCGCTTTGGGGTGAGAATGGTGGCGTAGCGCAAAGGCTCCTGGATAGCCACGCAGCGGTCAGAAGTCATGGCCAGCAAGGCAGCTGACTCGATGACGGAGAAAGTGTGGATGAAGAAGAGTTGCAGGAAGCAAGTTGCAGCTCCTATCTTCCTCTGGCCCAGGAGAAAGACAGCTACCATCGAGGGCAGCGTAGAGGCTGAGAGTCCCAGGTCAGCCACTGACAGCATGGACAGGAAGAGGTACATGGGTGTGTGGAGGCTGGGGACAGACTTGACAGTGCACATTATGGCGATGTTGCCCAGCACGGAGAGGACGTAGATGGCACAGACAGGAGCAGCAGGCCAGCAGTGAGCATCCTCCAAGCCAGGGAGATCCACCAGTATGAAGAAGAAGCTGCTAGCGTTGCTGTGTTCAGGACCTGCCATAACTCTGGGAAGGAATTTGTAAACAAAGCAGAAGCCACATTAGCATAGCATCCCCCTCTTGCTTCCAAAGGAACAGTACCCTTTTTTCCATCCCAAATTCCAGTCCTTTTCAGGTTTCTATTATGGAATAGTACAGTCTCTTTTCTCGCATGGTTTCTCTGCTTTTCATTAGTATATTTGGACAATTAAAATGACGAATACACAAAAAGGAAGACAGGAAAAGAGAACATCTTTAAATTTCTTCCTTATTTCAAAGATACTTCAAAGTTTGAAAGTTAAGAAGTCTAACCTCATGCTGAGAACACAGGACCCAAGTGCAGGAGCCAGACCATTTTTGGTAGTACTCCATTTTTCTCAAGGGGAATTGTGTTTTATCGCTACATGGTAATGTTGAGGGTAAGTAATTAATACTGATTTTGAATGCCTGGTACCAGGTGAATGTTTTATTCTGAAAGGAGCCCAAAATATTTCAGGTAAAAATTTTACCAGAAAATATCAGGAACAGTTGGATTTAATGTTTGCTTGCTTTAAATTCATTCTCAATATTTCTACGCAGTCCTCTCTAAGACTGTTGGAATACCTGGTGTGGTTTTATGAGGGGTACAAAATAGAGACTATGAAATAGTCTCTAGCTGTAGCTGGGAGCAAAGTATATTGTCAATGGCATTACACATTCACTGAGCTTCTGCTATGGACTAAATATTAGGTAATGGCAGACAGTATGTAGCCTTGACATTTAAATGTGTAATAATATAACATTCACCATAGAATATATACAGGAAGTAGTTCAAGGGGGCATTCACCACAGAGTAGATAAAAGATCCCATGTGTGAATGTACATTCTGATACAACTCACCTTCTTGGAAATAGTCCTACTTCCCGTCAGAAACACTTGCTAAAAAAATGTTGTGAAATTCAATTGCATAGAGCCCAGAGGAAACCTTGGTCATATAGCTAAATTCAATAATGAATAATGATTTCCTGTATCAACATCTAAGAAAGTTTTAATAGTGGAGGGTTAAGTCTTCTTGGGAAGTCTGTTATGTAGCATGTATGACCATTAGAAAAATCTTCATTATATTCTGATCTTTTCAAAATCAATTAGTTCTAAGGATAACCTATAAAATTAGGAAAGATAGCAGCAGCACAAAATCCACATGAAACCAGTTGTTCTATGGAACTCAAAAAGAGATTCTAAGAAGAGTAAAAAAGGCATCAAAGTTGAAATAATAAGCTGAACAGTAAGTAAATATTGCAACAATGCTAAAACAAATAGCAAAAGAGGTACAAACTTAGTTACACATAAAGAAGATGAAAATCAGAGACAGGTCTATTATATTTAAGAAAGGAATGGTAGTAGAAGAAAGAGAACTCAATTCTTGTGAATATTCCTTTGTGATGAGTTAGGGACTGTTAGGGGTCATCTGTGAATGCTCTGAGAAAACTCTGAATATTAGTAACAGAAGAAAATGAATAATAGATTTTTATTCATGAACCCACCTGTGACTAGTTTTACTAGAAGGTTGTTAACCACAGTGTGTTTTCAGAACATGAAAAAGCACTTAGACTTCCCATATTATTTGCTAAAATGAAAAGTTCAAAAACGTAGAAATCTTGTTGCATTTATTTTTTTTAAAAAAGGCTTTGGAGAGTTAGCAATCCTGAGAAAATTTTTGCAGAGTATTTTGACTTATATAGAAAATTATTTCCCAAACCACAACAGAAGGGGAAGAAATTTGTGAAAAGACAAAGACCCAGAAGCAGGCCTCAGGCCAGGAGGCAAACTGATGGGGGATTCACAAATGGGAAAGACCGGGGTCTGCTTAGATGTCTCTGCTTTGACTTCACCATGTAATGCATCTCAGCACAGAGAACCTGCTGTACTTGGAGTCATGAGTTTAGATGCCTGGTGTTTTTCACCCCACATTAGTCCAAAGGGGAAAAACTCCCCCAAACAAATACCTGTGTAGGCAGAAAGAACGGATACGAGAGTTTCAGGGTATTAATTGAGACAGGAAAGCAGGGAAAGAAAATGAGCAGCCACTGTTTTTTATTAATGGTAATAACATTTAGCATAATTTACTCAACGTAATTTCATCCCTACTACCTCCAGACACACCGTGGGCTTTAGGTAAAGGCCAGAGTTTGCTGGATGATCTTCTAATAATAACGTACTTTTATTCCTAGCTGCCTCATTAGCAGGAGCTCAGAGTAAGTGACATTTTTGCGAAACAGTGCTTGGTCTTTAAAGAAGATTGTGTAATTTGTATGAATTTTAGGTTTATGAAAAAACAATTTAAACTCACTGAGACTTACACAGGGAAATTGCCTAGACAATGGCAGTCAGAGTTTATTGTCTGAGGAGTACAAATGAATTCAACGATTAATGCAGAATTGTTTCATTTTCAGGTTGAGTCTTGTAGCCTATGATAAATATTGACATTATCTGAAACTATCACTTTAAAACACAGGTATCTACCGTTCACCGCTACGGTTTTGAAGTCCCTTCGGTGGCTACTTGGTGTTGCCCCTCTCAGTGTTCTATGAGAACTGGAAATCGTGTTTCTCGTTTTTACTTCTTTCCTCCCCCATTCTTTCTTTCTCCCTTCTCTCTTCATTCCTTTACTTTTTGTTATGCCAATTATTTATCAGTTCCCAATATACAACATAAATAAAAGTAGTTTGACTTACATTTAATCTGAAACTCCAAAAGTAACAATTAGGTGACTCCTGGGTGAAACATCAAGGTCAGAGATTGTTTCTCAAAGCTAAAATTTACCTTATATTTTAGTTGTATTTTTACCTGTATTTGTGCATGTTTGCAGTGTGTAATGATTGCATTCATCCTGGGGAGCTGGTACTTGTACATAACACATCTTAGTTTTCTTCCCCTTTCCTCCTCCCTTACGTAACCCTCTATTTCTCAGCCCCCTTCTAGAAAGTATCTTGTAAAAGCAGCAGAGGTGCTGTACGCTTTCAACATGTGCCCTTGTGGGCCTCGGACATCCTCACATACGATTGGAAACCATGTCTGGGAACCCCATGACTTCTCTTGACTCCCACCCCAGACACAAACAGCACGTGGTTTTAACTAACTTGCCTAACATGTCTCCATCGCTCTCCAGGCTCCAGGACAAGCACACAGGGCAGTGAAGGTTGATAAACCTGGGGCCCTGTGAGGCTCCTGCCTGACCATAATGCCAAGTGAGCAGGTTTATAAGTCCTTGGTTCTGGATTTCCCTGGAGGCCCACACACAACCTCTGCGGGATTGCCTGTCACAGCAACATTCAGTGTGCAGAACTGTTTATGAGAATCACTGCAGGCCTTTGCTAGGTATTCAGTTTAATACATGATAGAAGCTTAGAACATGAACCAGCTGTGCTTCTTCTCCCCTGTACACAGGCTAATGTTATCTTACCTCTTAGAGAAGGAAATCTCTCTCTAGGCCATAGCTTTGCTGGCCCAAAATTATCGTACATCACATTTAGAGCTTCAGACACAGAAGTCTTCTAAATCCCCTCCCCATTGGTAAAAGCCCTATTTTCATTATTTCCTTCAATTTATTTGTAAATCCCTTTTCCCTTTCTTCCCTCCATCCTCACTCCATCTCTTGTTCCCCTTTGAAAAAAGGGAAGGGACCAAAAAAAAGAATTAAGATGTGTTATGTACATGAACAAGTTTTCCACAATGAATGCGATCATTTTGTGTTAAACATTATACTCCTAATAGAATAATTTTTAAAAATGCAAAAAAGAAATCTCTCTCCTTAATACAGATTTTTTAATAAATTATAAATAAATTGATGTTTGAAGCTGAATATGTACAAGACTATTTCTATGATTGTAATTTTTGAAAAATGATCTCCCATCTACATTTATTTCTCATTAATTTCTCTTTGATAGCAGCACACACCTTACTTTGAGTGGTATTCTCCCTTTACTTATTTTACTCTGTTCAAAGGAATTTCCTCCTGTCCTAGGAAGGATTTTAAGGGTGGAGTACATATAAAAGGATTTACTAGGAGCAAGTGGAACGAATCTGGACTTAGCTTTAACCTCAGTGTGTTATAGGCAGGTTATAAATTTCTAGAAATTTCAGTTGTACCAGTTTCAGTTGCATAGGTGTGGAGCTTGACATGAACAGATTAGGAGCTTAGAGCCTAAATTCCTGATGAGGCACAAAACCATCAGGTAAGAGGTGAACACGTGGACCACCTCAAGTGAGCCATGAGTCACCAGCCCAGTGGTCTTCTGGAAGGACTCACACAGGTAAGGTAACTATATACTCATGGCTGTGACTTAATGCTGCAAAGAACACTAACAGGAAGGAAAAAGAAAGCCATCAGCCCTGTTCCCCCTTCATATTCTTGGGCTTCCTTTCTGTGTTTTGGGGAAAAACTGAGTTAAAATTTTATTAATCAGTTTAACATAAAGACTGAGTGTTTGCTTTCTGACAAGATGTTCCTGAAGGGGAACCAGAGAGGTTATTTTCTACCTAAATTATATATATCCTATACTTCTTGGGAATACTTTGATTAAAGAAAGATATTTTGAAATTAAGGTACATTTTGGGCCAGTAGTCAGATAGCACAAGGGCTGATATGAAAACCTTAGAACATTCTATTGTTTATACTTTTATCTGTTTTGAATCCTTTTTGATTTTGGGGGGTATGTTTTTCCAAGCCACTGATATATCATTCCAACATGCTTATACTATCCATTACACTTTTAAATTGAAAAATTATTGAAAGTGTTTATGAAAAGTTTATATAAAATATATTTATCTTTAAAACAGGAAGCTAATGTAACAAACTTTAGCCAGGTGAAAGCTTCCTATTACATCTTCTTTCCTGCAACAGTCATTGGCGCTGTGAACCAGTGGTGGTGAACCTATGGCGTGTGTGCTGCAGTGGGCTGTTTGTTGCACTGAGAGTTCTAACAGGTTCACCATCCCTGCTATAGACACACAGAAGATGCGTCTGTCCAGGGGCGCCAGGATTTCTAAGGGGACCTCCTCACATATCTGCTATGTGACCAGCATGTGCAGACCTTACACCAGACAACAGGCAGACACAATAAACTTCATGTTTACAAAGTCTACTAGCCTAGTTTCCTAGAGATTCTGCTTAGGGTATAGACAGTGACATCAGTATTCCACAAGTGTGGTCCTCAGGTCCTAAGTAAACCCATTTGTGGCACTCTTTTCCTCTAGGTCTCTCCTGTCATCTAAGGGATGCAGCGTGCCCCCAGTGAACATGTATTACAAGTACACTCATTCAGCATGTTTGAAACATGGTTGGCTTCTAAGTTTCTGAGGAAGAAAATATAACTATATGCACATATAAAAACAAAAATTAAAAAAGGAGGAAGAAAAAATGACAGTCTCAGCTTCACTTGGTTTGGAATTCTATAATTCAGTGAATTTCACTTTGTGTAAAAATTCTGAAGCTAACAGAACACAAGGAAAAGTATATGGGCGTTTAATTTATTTTTTCTGTATATTTTGTTTCCTTGAAATATTTCACAATAATATCAGTTAGAGAAAGATATCATAGGTTAGAAGAAAGGTTAAAAAGTCTTATTTGACTTTAAGAGGAGTTAACTTAATGGTAACCTTAGTTTGATCTTTGAATAAATGAGATAGGCTTATCTGTTTGATCCTGGGTAAAGTACAGAAATGAGTAATTTTATGCATATGAAATGGAAAAGGAGAATGTTGTAAGCACAATTAACTGAAAAAGAGGTGCCAATTTTTGAAATTGAAGCTGCAGACTCAGTAAGACATTCAGCAACACTAAGACCTCAAATTTGTCAAATATCACTTATTTGCAATCATTCCAATATGAAAAAATTAATGTTACCTTTAATGTGTAAAAGTGGGATACAAACAGGTAGACAATTTCAGAACTGCAGAAAAGGATCATGGGTAGATGAAAGGGGTAGAAAGACACCAAATGTTATGATCAAAATATGTTTTTACATATATACCAATTCCCCAATATGAATGTAACTATTGTACATACTGAACAAAATGGTGACAATAAAGAAGATAATTATAATGATGGTAAAGTTCATGACATTCATTATAGTTAATTAAGAAAATTACATCTGTGTCAAAAGATTGACCTGGAATTTACTTTGCCTGTGAAGTATGTTGAAGTATAACCCTTTTTCATTTTCATTACAGGAAAACAGCACTGAATAGTTACTTTGGAGAAGAAAGTCTCAAAGAAAAATTTACTAATATGTAGCCTGAAAAGGGATCCAATGATAAAGATGGAACAAAGTCTTTCAATAAGTATGAGTAAAACATACAGTATTATCTTTTTTTACAAATACTTTTCTTCCTGATTAATTGAGATAATGAACAAAAGCATCCAGCAAAATTTTGCTTCAGCTTTTCAACTTCAAATCTGGTGACTAATACATCTATGTCCATCTTCCCCAGTATGAACATGGACTCACCTATTTTCCCCAGAATCATAGAATAAATTAAGTCTTAAACTAAGGCATCACTGGAAAAGGAAAATCATACTAAGTGTAGCACATAGGAAATCAAAAAAGGAAAAGCAAAATGTGTGCATATTAAACATGATATATTACATACATATTGTAAGGTAAAATGTATTAAAATTTTCATGATTAATATAGATGTTTTAAATGAAGTCACGTACCACTGTGCTGAATAAAATCTAAGATAACTGCCTAATTACTATGTCTTGTGCCATCTAATTTAGATTACACTCAGCATGATGTTTCAAAGGCGCTTAATCTGAGTTATACATAAGATTTTATTTGGAGAATGAACAATAATCATTATTGACATACATGAGCATCGAGAATTTTAATTCTTATTGTGAAAATTTTTTTCCATAAACTAAAATTAACTGAAATATTTTTACTTTCACAACTTTAAATTTTGAAGACTCCAAGTACAGATTAAAGATGCCACTTTTATACTTTCCAATAGGTAAGAAGACATGAAAAAACAATTATTTGGTCTTTTAACCACTTATGAAGTGATTGTTATATTCTCTGAGACTCAGTGTCAGCCATAGCAAAAACAATGCCATTTCTTAAATTTTGACTTTTAAAATAATTGTATAAAGATTATTTATCCCAATATTATTTCATCCAACTGGAATAAGAAAATACTGACCATATTCACTACAAATATTTTAAATCCTCACTTCTCTAGAAATCACAACTTATTTTAAGTAGTGACCTAGCGATGAAGAGATGACTCATATATGGAAATGCCACCTAAATATTGATGTAATGAATAGGTAGTTATTGGACTTAAATGAATACAAACACTAAAATCCACTGCATCCATACTTAAAAAGTTAAGAACATTGCCATGGTGCTGTTTTGTAAAATAAAGTGGTACTGAAAATAACATAAGAAATAAAAGGCAGATGTAAGATAAAATTTACAAACTAAAGTTTAACAACAGACAAAGATGAAAGAAAAAGTTTATAGGCTATGAAATCTGCAGGAATATGTACTAGGAATTATTCACTCATTTTTTTCAATATTGATATAGAGATACATATATGACGGTCTTCCAGATACAATATTTACAGTGGGATTATATTTGTTGAATAACGTTTACGTTACAAATATGACCTGAGGTTTTTCTCTTTCTTTTTTAAAGAAGAGCTTCAGGATTTTGTCTCGAATCTGCTTAGTTTTCACCACACACACAATGGGATTCATCACAGGAGGAATGAGGAAGTACCCGTTGGCCCTGGTCACATAGACGTGGGAGGGAAGCCGTGGGCCGAAGCGGTGCAGCATAGACAGGCAGATCATGGGCGTGAAGAAGAGGACCACGGCACACAGGTGGGAGATGCAGGTGTTGAGAGCCTTGAGGCGCCCACCGTGGGAGGCGGTGCTCAGCACAGTTTTCAGAATCAACACGTAAGAAAGGAGGATGAGGAGGAAGTCGAGAGCCATGGTGGACAGCACCGCGAAGAGTCCATAGATGCTGTTGACCCTGGTACTGGAGCAGGAGAGCTTTATGATGTCAGGATGCAGGCAGTAGGAATGAGAAAGTACGTTGGAGCCACAGAAGCACAGCCTCTTTAAGAGGACAGGCAGAGGCACCTGCACTGTCAAAGTTCTAATAACAATAGTCAAACCTATCTTAGCAATCACCCTGTGAGTGAGGATGGAGGAGTAGTGCAGGGGTGAGAAATGGCCACATAGCGGTTAAAGGCCATGGCCAGAATAACAGCAGACTCAACATCCTGGAAGGTGTGAATGAGGAACATCTGGGTGAAAGTCAGCTCTTGAGCATCCAGCCAGAAGATGCGCAGCATGGTGGGGAAGGTGACGAGGGACAGGCCCAGGTCAGAGGCAGCCAGCATGGCCAGGAAGAGGTACTGGGCACGTGGAGGCTGTGCTCCCTCCAGACAGCTGTCATGATAGTCACGTTGCCCACCAAGGTGATGAGGAGCATGGCGCAGAAGGGTATGGAGATCCCAACATGCGCAGTCTCCAGCCCTGGGGCGCCTGTGACCAGGAAGCTGGAGAAGATGGAGCTGGTGCTGTTAGCAGGAAGAATGACACCAGAAGAGCATGCCTGTCCTGGAATGAAATGTCCCAGAAATAAATGTTAATATCTGATCATGTAATTTTTACATTTTGAATACAACCCCTAGGTTTTTTCATTGTTGAACTCAATAATAATCTTTCCTATTGTACATTCAGTGCCTAATATAGAAAATAATCTTTATTGTTTGATTAAATTTTCCAGTTATTACATGATTTATACAACAAATTTTATTTCCATTGTATAGCCATTTAAAAAGCTCCCATTTTCCTTTCCCCAAACGGATTATAGCAAGTTTACTACTTGTAGGCAAATAGACAAGTGGAGGCACAGGAGACAAAAGAGAAGTAATATTTCCTCCACGTTTTCATCTCAGAAAGCCATGTTTTGCTTATCTTCTACACTAAGTATAAAGATTTTTCTCTCTGCAAAACCTCTCTGCATAAATCATGCTGAGTGTTGGTTTTGCTGCATTTTCCCTATTACTACTGTTGTTTTCATCATATGTATATTTATTTCAGTATCATGTTCTCAACTAGTGTGGATTTTCAAAGATAGGCACATTTGAAACTCTTCCTCATTGCTAATATTTGACAATGTTCATTGATTGAGTTAATCCACAGATGTCTCTACTGTGAGACCCACAAGGAAGTGGTGGTAGCACAGACTCTTCTTGTTCTGCAGTGTTGTCCATGGCTTCAATCCTACGGAGCAGGTTTATAGTTCCATATAGACCGACCACCACAAGTCACAGTAATACATTTAAACTGCAAAATGTCACCTCCTAAGTTGCAGAGCCAAGCACTTTAGAAACTTCAGTCATTGACACCTATCTCTTCATTTGTATTCTTACATCAGGTTGTAATTCATGGTAGTTTTGGAAATGAGAAATCAGGAAGACTAAACCAAATGATGGATAGGCCATGGGACCTGTCTTCACAAAGAGAGCAGAAGATGAACATTAACTATCTCCTCTTTACTTTTCCTTGATTCTCCTCTGTCACTTTTTTTGGTGGGTACCTAAACCCAAAGTACACTATGAATAGAGATCTGCATGTGGAGACTGTTTTCATATCAATTACTCTTAGAAACTTCATACATAGCTAGTTTATATTCCTTTAACGTTACATATAAATATCTGTCATTTCTACTAGATGCACATGCAATGGAGAGCAGTGATCCTGATATGCATCCTTGTATTTCCCCACAGATCTTCAGATTTTGGAAAATATTACACATACTCTTATTTTAACATCAGTGTAGTTATTTGCATACAATAATGAGGAGTCTGAATTCCTTTTTATGATGACATACTTAGAAATATTGATTGGAGACATCTTAGTTAAAATTTGAACTGATTCTCATTTAATCAAATATTTTAGAAAAGCTATCAATAAATTGAGGACAATTTTAGGACTTCAATGTTTATAATGACATTTAGGGAAAATTGGTGTTGTTCTTCATGTTTACAGATATCCACACTAGCTAAAGAAAGAGAATGCACTACAGATGTAGAAAATGGGATGCTTCAGATTAAAAAGAAAAGGGAAATAGGCTAGTATATACATATAAATATAAATATATATGTGGCTAGATCAGTAGATAGATAAAAAGTCTCATTTGATGTTACTTCTTTCTTTCTTTTTATTTTTTAGGTTATTTGAGACAGGGTTTCACTCTGTACTTCAGATTGATCTTGAAATCGCTATGTAGACCCTACTGGACTAGAACTCATAGTGATCCTTCTGTCACCCTCCTGAGTGCTAGAATTGGAGGCATATACCACCTTGCTCAGCTCATCTGAGATTCCTTAGGGCAACATGCAAGAAATCAAAATGAAAAGGTCTGTGTAATAAATTAATGCTTTCCTTACAATCCTGCAAGTAATCAGGTCATACCTAAAAAAATTGATTTAGAGATTTGAAATTTTTGCCACAAAGAAACTCATATTCTTTTGTGTTTAGGTAAGAAACTGCATTGTCTGTTTCTCATGGTTATCAATTTTAGCTATATTCATAGCCTTGTTATGTTACAGACTTTTATAAACTGTGAGCAACTTGTAAACATGAAAATTATGTCTTACTCTGCACAGTTTCAGATTAACTTTCATTAAAACCTAGGGCAAGTGAAAAGAGTTAAAGATACCATACTGAAATTGTGCATGCACACACATTGTTTATAGCAGCCCATCCAATAAGAGTTAAATCAAGGAACCAACCTATATGCCCATTACTAGATAAATGAATAAGCAAAATGTAAAATATGTACATGATCGAATTCTTCTCAACCATTTAAGGGAAAAATTTGAATCACTTTTATAAAAATGAATGCACCTCAAATTCGTACTAGTAAATGCAGTAAGTCAGATCCAGAAAGATTACAAAGTTTCTCCTATATGAGAAACCCAAAGTATAAAAAACTAAAAAATAAAAGAGTAAAATAGATAGTTAAGGCACTAACACAAGTGAGAAAATTAAAAGAGCAAAATAGACACTAGGAAACAGAGATTTTGTTGATTTGCAAAGCAGATCTAGGAATGGGAGAGACAGAAGGAGAAGGGAAGCCAAAGTGAAAGGGAGGATAATGAAACATGAACCAGTACTCAAAAGAAATATGTTCACTGTGTACTGCAAACATGTACTAGTCATTTTATTTAAAAAAAATAAAACACAGGGAAAGAAAATAACTGCTTTTATTTTCAAATCATTTTGATGTATTTTATTTTATATGCATCAATATTATCTCAACATTCCATGTAAAACTATTCCCTCAGAACCGACTGTTCTGAGCAGTTTCTGCTTTGTCTCATGGGGAATCCACAAGAAAATATCCGTCAGATGCTATTTTTAGATCTTGATGAGATCGTGATTTTAAAAATATTTTCCTTCAAAACAATTTTTACCAATTCCTTGTCACCAGGTTTCTATCCAAGAGTCCACATAGAAAATAAATCAAGCAATAATTATTGGGGAAAAGGACAGCACGACAGAATCAGTGTTCCTGATGACAAATAGCAGTGATGCTGATGAATATAAAGGCAACAAAATTGATCATTAAGGAGAACATTAAATTCTTGTCAAATTTTCAGTGCAAATTCTCTTTCTCTGTCCTATGTCCAATGCCCTGAAATATTTTTGAATCTTTCTTTTTATTTCAAAGTTTGATTGCTTGCCCTAGAACTTATAGAAAGACAGGCGATGCATGTTGTATCAATTAACAGTGGCAGAATAACTTTTTTGCTGAAACAATACTCTGATTTGTTTGCCAATAAAAATGTTAACTAGAAAACAAAAGCTTGAAGAAAATACAAGTTAATATAGTGAAAATGGTGATTTGTCTTTGTTACATAGGGAGATAAAATCATGACAAGACGGGGAATGTTTATATCTTTTGATGTTACACGGATGGGATTAAAATACAGAATTTTGCCTAAATAAGTGACATATTTGAAATACAGAATAACATTATACTGCACTCAAAAAATATACATTTGCATTTAACATATCATAAGAGCTATGTTGTGTGAAACAGGTATTTCAGTCTAGAAATTAAAATGAATCAGTGGAGTTATCAAAAATCAAAATCTCAATTTATTTTTATGTTTTAACATCTTTAAAGTAGCAAAATGAATGAGTCCTCTTCTTTTGCCTCATAAAATATTTAAATATATTTTAACAGATTCATACATACATAAATGATACACAATTATACACACTGATGAGCACCATGTGCTGTCTTAATACATGAGTACATGGCAGAAAGGTTCAATTAAGGTCAACATATCCAGCCATGGACTTTTTTAGATGCAGTCAAAGATATTACGGTTGATATCATTATTGTATAAGAGAAAACTCAGAGTGCAAAACAGGTGGTTGGTTTTGTTAACGCTTAAATAATATTTTTAAGAAAATCTGAGGGATTGTTTTATGTTTTCTTTTGTTTAACTAAATGTACTAACCCACTTCCCTAGACAGTAAAAGCGAAATGAAGTTTAGGAAAGAAAACAAGACAAAATCATGCTAGCATATTAAAATGTATTCAGCTTAAACACGGATGTAATTAATTGGATTCTTAATATAGAGATTAATAAAAATGCAACAAGTTCTAATAATAAAAATGTGTTATATAGGCAGCAGGAATAACAAGACAAATGAGGAAAATTTCCAATGATTGAGATAAAATAATTGCTAATATGAAATGTAAAAACTCTGCAGAAATTTGCATGATACCTTTAAGCAATGATTATAGCTGAATGTAAAAAGGCATGACCAGTGTACATTGAAGAAAAAAACATCAGGGTATTTCACTTGTTTGTCTTCTTATATACACAGAAATAGGTAAAGAGAAGTCATGTCAGAAGAATTGGAATAGTGATGATTTATTTCTATACTAGTTTCTCAAGATTTATGTTATAAATGCAGTTTTTTATTACGAAGTTGCTTTTTAAAGAAGAGCTTCAGGACTTTGTCTCGAATCTGCTTAGTTTTCACCACACACACAATGGGATTCATCACGGGAGGAATGAGGAAGTACCCATTGGCCATGGTCACATAGACGTGGGAGGGAAGCCATGGGCCGAAGCGGTGCAGCATAGACAGGCAGATCATGGGCGTGAAGAAGAGGACCACGGCACACAGGTGGGAGATGCAGGTGTTGAGAGCCTTGAGGCGCCCACCGTGGGAGGCGGTGCTCTGCACAGTTTTCAGAATCAACACGTAAGAAAGGAGGATGAGGAGGAAGTCGAGAGCCATGGTGGACAGCACCGCGAAGAGTCCATAGATGCTGTTGACCCTGGTACTGGAGCAGGAGAGCTTTATGATGTCAGGATGCAGGCAGTAGGAATGAGAAAGTACGTTGGAGCCAAAGAAGCACAGCCTCTTCAAGAGGATAGGAGCAGGTACCTGTGTCATCAAAGTTTTTACCAACATAACAATTGCTATCGTGGCGGTCACCCTGTGAGTGAGGATCGAGGAATAGTACAGGGGGTGAGAAATGGCCACATAGCGGTCAAAGGCCATGGCCAGAATAACAGCAGACTCAAGATACTATAAGGTGTGAATGAGGAACATCTGGGTGAAAGTCAGCTCTCGAGCATCCAGCCAGAAGATGCGCAGCATGGAGGGGAAGGTGAGGAGGGCCAGGCCCAGGTCAGAGGCAGCCAGCATGGCCAGGAAGAGGTACTGGGCACGTGGAGGCTGTGCTCCCTCCAGACAGCTGTCATGATGGTCACGTTGCCCACCAAGGTGATGAGGAACATGGCGCAGAAGGGTATGGAGATCACGACATGTGAAGTCCCCAGTCCTGGGATGCCTGTGACCAGGAAACTGGAGAAGGTGCAGTTTGTTCTGTTCATAATGAACATGATGCCAGAGGAGCATGAATTTCCTAAAATAGAAAGCAGCATTAGCCATATTTGATTTAATCTTTCAATTTGACTACTCTTCATGTTTCTCATTTTAAACTGACGTGAAAGTTTTTTAATGTGACATTAAATATGTTTGCTGATATGTTGTATCTGAGCCTCTGTACTAAGTAACAAATTTTCTTTACCAGCATCCCTGGATAATGTTACCTTTTGATAGCAATGAAAAGAAAATTTTAAATTTTAACTTTTAATTTAAATAAGTCATGTTACTGGCATAGTGATTTTGAAAATGAAAAATTAAACTGAATACTGTGCCAGTAAATACTGCCACCCTCTCTTTTCCATAGTTTTTCTTTTCAGAGATTCAGTTTTGCATGGCCCACTGTAGTCTGCACATATTAGAGGCATAATTCTAGGGAAAGCCACTCCTGAGCTTGAGGTATTTGCTGTTTGCAGTGGCATTGTGTTCCTTGCCGTTCTGCCGTGTTGCCCCACAAAGCTTAGTGACTCTTTAGTTCACCGTGTTTGTGTTGCACACATGCCCATTGGTGATTCATGCACTGTCTGAGTCATCAGGTGCACTCTGTGGCTTAGTGTTGCTACAGTCACATGATTATTCTACTTTATAATGGCCCTGGAGCAAGAATGCGATATTGGCAATTTAGATATGCTAAAGAAAAAATAACACAAGTATTTAAATGAGGAAAACTTTTTATGCAATCAAGAAATGTTTTAAAAATCATTGGTGGAGATTCCTAAAATCTATGGAAAGAAAAAGCCTTCTACGCAAGATATTGTGAGAAAAAAATAAATCTATGCTGTTTTTACTCTTACTCATAAAACTCCAAAAGGTACCACCAAACTGCCTTGTAAGTGCTTAATAAAAATGGAAAAGAATTAATTGATCACAGCTATTTCTATGCTTGGTAAAAACAGTACCCACAGGACCCATGGGATTCATACTGTTTTTCTTAGAATGTATCTCATAAAGGTAAGAGGGGACCACTGTGAAGTTAATTCAAGCTAATACCAGTAACTGTAGTTAAAATAGTAGATCATGACCAGTGTGTTTCTTAATACCTTGGTTTATAATGACACATGTAAAATAGTTTATGAGCAGGCTTTAATATTCTACATTTTCTGCATGTCATGAGCACACGAATTATAATTAAACATGTGGGAACTTTTGTCAATTTTATGATAAAGTTTTGTATTGTTCAATGTAACAAAGTTAATCGTTATTGGTATGAGAAATGATATTTTGGATATAGTTTTCATTTAGTTCTTTAAAATTTTTGTTGTACTTTGAAATATTACTTTGTGATACATGGAATTTTAAATGAACTTTTACCATACATTTTATTTATTGTTGAATGTAACTATTTTTATCTAAAATTGAATATATATTTTCCTTACAATTAGAAAATATTAAATATTGAATACTGTTCCTAATACTCCTTTAAAATTACATCCATGTGATCTTCTTTATTGCAGGACTAAATAATGTTAATGTAAATTAATAATATCTAGGATAGTTTACAAATCTACTTTAAACATTGTATATGTATGCATGCATTAATAAGTACATTCTGATAAACTGTGATAGGAAATACATTGATTTAATTCAACAAAAATATTATTTGTTCACTCACACATTAAATCAATACTATTTTTCTATATCTGCCTGACAGAAATTACACTTATTATCATACAAAGACTTAAACTGATTCAACTACCTGCTTTCATCGGAGAAGTGAGAAGTCTGCCAAACATTTCAGGATAATGTACAATGCTTGTGACACAAAGGCGTTTTTAAGCTCTGTGTTATGAAAAAGATTCATTCAGATAAAACCAGCTTCAAATACATTTGGTCTGCCACAGAGAGTACACACACATTGTTTCTTATCTACCTGTTGTCATATTCTGCATTTAAAAATTAAATTGATAATTACATAACTTCATATCTCTGTGTAGTTATCTTCATAAATGTTGTATACATGTTGTTATTATTGATCACTCTAATGCTCACCTACCCTCACTCATTAATGTCAAGTCTACTGTTATCAGGTCTGTGGAGTTATGCAATCAAAATTCAATTACTTGACTAAATCACCCAAACCCTAGCTGAAGTGGCCTGAGTATTTCCCAGCTGGTCCTACTCAAATCACACATTAAACTGATTTTTGGACAGGGAAAAGTCTTAGAGGAAAACAGCAACAGAATTTTTCATTAAATTTGTTCATTTCCTGTTATTTAGGGTTAGAAACAAAGATATTTGTCTATTTCTTTCTGCTTTCATTTTTCAGGTTATTCAGTTTTTTAAAAATGTCAGTCTATGTCTATTGGGATGAGACATTCAGAAGAAATAATAAAGCATTAATGTATTTGTGTATTCTGTCTTCAGAAAATAAGTATGAGCTTCAGAAGCTCTGTTACAATTTTTTCAAAATATTGAGTTTTGTTGTAAGGACAGAAAATGTTCTCTGGCATAATCTCTCTCTGGGAAGAGCACATTCTACATACACTGAATCATCAGACCCTTTCTATTTGAGGGACTTTTGCTAAATTTCTTCCGTGAGTCTTTTTCTCATTCATGGGTTTTTAAGTATTTTATTTATTCTTATAAATATTTCCCTATCTTTATTTATTTAAAGAAGCACTTTTAGAACCTATATTCTTTGGTTCCCAAAGGGTTTATGCTCAGGATAAGTTCAACATCAAGGTCATATTTTAATTGGCAAGAATAATTCTGTTTCTCAAGTTAAGGGATATGTTAAGCTTCCTTCCTTACTTGGTTCATATTATTTGCTCAAATTATCTTCGGTCCTTGAGAAAAGCGGATAAGGATGGTTTTACAGGAAGAACCATCCTGTAAGCCCCTAGGACTGCTTATATAATGAGATAAACTTTTGGTACTCACTAATTGATGCAAAGTTCTTTGATGCCAGTCCTGTTTCAGATATAAATAAGCCAAGTTTCTCCCTCACTTGGCATCTGAAGGCAGAGCTTTGCTAAAAAATAGCACAAGGAAATCTCTCTCCTTCTTGTGCAAAGTCAGGAATACTTGTGAGCTGCTTTAGCCTCCTTATTAATCTCACAACTCTCTTGATGACAGTGTCTCCTGGGAAACCTCTTTGTCTTCTTGACCTGAAGTGTAAAGTTACTGATTTCGAAAATGCTTCACAGTGGCCCGGTAATGAGTGTTTTTCACTTGAAATTACTTGTTAAATTATGATGTCATGTCTACCCGCTCTAAAGTCAATTTTTTAAAAAATGTATCACCTGCATTTTAGAGTTACTCTTACTTTACATATCTTGGGAATTTTTAGAAGTTTGTTTAATCACAGGTATATCTCTGAGTTCCACTATTGTTCAATTCATATTGTATATTTCAGATATGAAACAAATCATGCCAACACGTGGACATATCTGTGTGTTCCAGAATATTTCTGATTATGTAGTTTCAAATAAAAACCTGGGCATGATTTTTCAGGCAAGGCAAATCCATGAATTCATTTACCTTCCTAGGAGTGGTGGTCAGTACCTGTAATGATGACTCACATGTGGAAATTTAAAAATTATATATTTTATCATTTACATTTTCAATTTAAGAAAAACATTTTTACATTATACCAATCTTTATATCAAATTATTACTATCCTTGAAAAGACTGAACCTTAAGTATATTAATTTATTTTAACTATGACAGATAATTGATATATAGGTGATTTAGTATCTAAGAGGAATACATGGTTCAGATTATATTTGTCTCTGCTATAACTTTTTTTATCATTATCTTCACTGTGTTAAAAGATGTCTCCAGAGCTGGTGAAATGATATGCCTAGGTGTGTCTGGGAGGGAATGGTTTAGATTTTGACTCCGTAAGCTTTGTAAAACGGAGGATGCCCAACCATTAACCAAATAGGGAGAACAGTCGATCCACTGAGAGCCTGAGTGGAAATAAGAGTCAAAGGAGGATAAGTTTACTGTCACTTCTTGCTGAAGCATCCTCTTCTCTTACCCTGATAGGACTTCCTGACCCTCTGATTTCTAGATCCAGACCTATACTTATCAGTGATCCCACAATTTTAGGCCCCCCTACTTAGATTGAATAGTAAGTTTTTGGTTTTACAGGTTCTAGGCAGCATACTGTAAGGTTTTTTTAAATTCCATGATTTTTTAGGCCAATTCATATAACAAAAGACCTTTTATACATGTTTATATCGATCCTATAGTTTCTGTTTCTCTGAAGAACTGTACTATAACCAGCTATCAGTATATTTTGCAGAAATAACCTCCAGGGTGTAATTCATATGGCCTAACATTTACAACTCTTCTGAGATGAAAATTATTTATTCTTCTCCTCTGTGTAGAAACACAATATTTGAAACTCACTTCAGTGAAAATGTGGGTAGAGCAGCTTTCTTTCCTGGTTATACTCAAACTGAAGCTCTCTATCCATGTGGTATTAGAATATTATAAAATAGAAGCCACTAATAGTTGTAAAACAAAGCACTAAATATACAGTAGTATTTAAAAAGAAGCAGAAGATTGTTTTTTGGGAGGTGTACTTATTGGTTCTTTTCTTTCATTTATGCATCATGTTCATAATTCCTTATTAAATCACGGGATATATTTAAATGAAATCAGTAAATTCCCCTCTGCTCAGAGCTGTGTAGCCACTTGACCTCTACAGAAAGGGAAGATTTCACTAGAGAAAGAAAGTGGAATAAGATGCTTTCATAGATATGACCCCAGATTTAAAGGTGGATCTAGGTAGGGTTCTAAACATGTAACTTGGTTATCTCTAGAAGGAGCACTAGTAATTGTCAGTATCATTGTTTTGTTGATATGTAAGATATAGCAAAGACTAGTGCAGTGAAGGTATTAAATATATCATTGCTTAAAATAGCACCTCTTTCTTATGAAGTATGTATTAATAATTATGTTTTTTGTCTCATCTATACTTGAGACACTGAGAAATGCCTATATTACATATAATTACAAAGTTCATCAATAAATACAATATCTCAGGAGTTTTAGGAGTAAACAAAACTTAATATAATTGCAGAATTGAACCAACAACATACAACAGCCAAAGTTGGCTTTACTAAACAAAAAATTGGTTCTATTCCTATTCATGAAGTGGCCAACATAACTGATAGCATCAGATGCCCGTAGACTGATTATATCAAAATATAAGCTGAAGTTATTTGTGCCAATTATCTTATTTATTCAAAGAAATTATTATACAAGGAGATAGATATAAAAACAAGTATCTTATCCAAATATTACATCAATTGTTACAAATAAATTTGCTTAATAAGCATGATTATATGAAAAAATGAAAATTATTTAGAAAAACTAATAATTGCTCTCATAATGTTTAGTTTACTTACCATGGAAAAATTTATTTGCTGGGACCTCCTTTATTATCTTACTCTGTCTCTAGCAAGAACAAGTTTTATGTCATCAACTTTAACTTTTGCCATTAAAATTCCATTTTCAAAGGGATATCTTAGGTTATCTAATCCCAGATCCTGAAACTATAAATACTCCAACCTGGTAATCTTCACCTGAAACCCTATTAAGACCATGTCAACATAATATTGTCTTTTGTGTAAGTAATACATTTTGAATTTCATTTATATTTACTTTCCCAACATTTGTTCAAAACCCATAACTCATAGCTCGATTTCTTAGTGTTCAAAATAACTGTAATATTGAGGGAACTCTCCTATTTGAAATTTTTTATGATTTATTATTAGATGAATGCTTTTAAGTAACTTTTCTATACTCAAATGAATTAGAAGGCTTTCCACTGGTGAAGATTTTACTTGTTAACAGAAACACATTGTCTTGTCTTAGTCATCATTGAACAATTAAGTAGGTATAAAATAATTATTTCATGTGGAAAATGGGAGACATAGCACGTTGAAGTCCATCATTGACTAACATCAGAAGTCTCCACAGTACAAAAACCATAAAGGATAGATTGTTTTTTGAAGGATCTTCTAACAACCTTCTGAGAATTTTCCAGTTTGGTCTCTTTTTTTTTTTATTCCACAAGAGTTTTGTGTGACAGAAAACTCTTCTCCAAAAGTTCCATCTAGAGTTAAATACATGCTGAATCTGTGATTTAAACAGCCAGGAATTATAACAGAGAACCAATATGGAAGACAGAAGCAATTTAATTGCCAGTGTATTACCAGTCATTGGGTTTGTCTCAACGCATGTGTATATTCGCTGTGTGACAGAGTCACATATCCTACTAGTAATACGTTGTAACTAATTTATGAGCATAAATTTTCAAATCACGTAAGTATATGAAACATTGGTTCTTTTTGAGACTTTCAGTATGATAAGATATATCTATCTGAAATTTAATTAATAATAACAATGAAATGTGTGACCTTTTGTCTTTTATAAGCTTCTACAATAAATCTTAATTATAGAGGTACAATAGAAGGGTTGATAGTTTTGATAGGTAATCACTTTACAGAAGAATTTGAAGAATATGTATAAATATTATCTAATGCTCCTGAATCTATGCTTATCAATTTGTACATTAATAGGGAACTCAGTTGAAAAAGTTGATGTAAAAAAGCAAATGGAATGATATTGTGAAGGTAGCATAAATTCATAATTGCAAAGGAAAAGAGATTTTACAAAATCATTGCTGTTAGATATGATCTAATAGAAGGAATCCTCCAGAGTTTCCTGTGATAATGCATTATATCCAGTGCTCCACAAGGGAAAAAAGATAACAAGAGAAGGTATACATAAGCTATTTTTTCACATTCAGAAATTACTTCTGAAGTGAACATAACTTCAGGTGTATTGTTAAATTTTGTGCATCACTATGGTCCAAAAAAGACCATAAATAATAAGCAAATTATTGACTGTCTAATAACCAGATAGAAAAACAAAATATTGAAGGTATCAGGTAGATGAAAATGATATATTAAATAAAAATATATTTTAAATGTTGATCTTATAGAAGTTGAGAATAGGATGACAAGAGAGTCTTGGAGAGAGAAGAGGAAAAGTTGGTCAATGGTTACTAAGTTAAAAAACATTCCTATGATCCCTTACATAGAAGAGTGAATATAGGTGATAATATTTTAGAAAGAACAAAGTATTTTAAAAGTTTTACAAATAGATAAATGATGGGTACATAAGGAGAGAGATATGTTTAGCCTGATTTGAACTTTTTTCATTATATGCATGTATTGAAGCATCACATTATACCCCATTAATATCTGCAATGTTAATTTTTTATAGAAAATCATAAACCTGAGAAAAGAGAAAACAAAAAAATTTCCTTCCCAAGGTAAAACTGCATTTTGGATGATAACAGTTACAAAATTATATAATAATTTTCAGACTGGAATGAAATCTTTTCTCAGGACATTTTTGAAAGACGACCTTGATATAGAATATGTGATGAGTTTTCACAATTTAGAAATAAGAAAATAAACACTGGAAAAATGCTCAAATTGTTTAACAGTTACTTTATCAAAGAAGGCATGCTAAGAAAAAATATGATTAGTCATTAAGTAAATGAAAAATAAAACCATGACATATCTCTACGTCTCTATACAGAATGAATAGGAAACTATCAGATCTCATAGAAGACTGTGGAGTAATTTTCATATGTGCATAATAGAAAATGGGAAATCTTATCTGACATTGAAATTCCACTCACAGATATTCAACCAACTAAAATAAAAGATTGTTCAAACATGTACCTCTTAACTTATTGTTTGACCTATAATCTGAATTTCCAAATTTCAACCCATATAAGTTTCAAATGATAATTAAGTAAACAAATAATGGGGTAGCCATAATAGTAGCTAGATTAAATATCAAATAATAAATATCAATTACTATTAAATCAATCATAAGTTCTCAAGAGTATGCTTGCTTAACAATATCACTATACTGTGTGATTATATTTGCATGACCTTCTTTGAAAGCTAAATCTGTAGGGTAAGAAATCAGAAACCTTGTTTCAAGGAGTTAGAGACAACAGAGGGAAATAGTGCCTTCATAGGTGCAAAGAGCACACTTTTGGAGTATTTAAAATACCTACGTTGTTATTTTAATGGTGTTTAAGTGAAGATATACATTTTAAAAAATCACAGAACATTTCACTTTAAATTAGTTAGATTTAGTATATTTCATATTTCAACACTAACCATTGAAAACATGTGTTTTACTATTTCTCCAGAATAATTTTAGAGGCAAAGTACTTTGTTATGCTAGAGGTCGAATTAGGTCAAAGATACAAAGAGAAGAAATAATTCCAAGGTGCACTGTTTAGAAGCTTGGAATTATAATGTTCTTTAATCAAATGCCTAAGTGTAGGCATCATAGTTTCTGAAAACATTACTTTATATTTTCCAATATAAAAGTACATGTGGGGGCTGGGGATTTGGCTCAGCATCACAAGTGCCTGCCTGGCAAGCGCTGGGTTGTGAGTTCAATCTCCGGTACCAAAAAAACAAAAACAAAAACAAAAACAAAAGTACATGTGAATTAGAACTACTTTAAAAATATCAATTTGGAGCAGGGCATGGAGGCATAGGCCTGTAATACGCACTAAGGAGGCTGAGGCAGGAGGATCACTGCAAGTTTGAGGCCGGTCTAGGCTATAAAGTGAATTCATGCCCAACCTGAATGGCCTAGTGATACCCTGTCTCAAAAGAAAAAAAAATCATTTGGAATGTCTTAAAATGTGAAGTGCGGCAAATTTTAAAGTAAAATGGAGAAATGTCTAACAATGTACTTTCAAAAATCATCATCATAACTGAAGAAATATAATAATACAAATTAAATGAGGAGCAATGCGCATATTTGTCTAGCACTTTAGAATGTTTTAAAGATTAACATGTGTGGAAAGAAAAGCAGACAGTCTTACTCCTTTGGGGATAAAATTCATTCAATATTTTTGAAAGGATATTTGACACCAATTAAATACGAAAATAAATATACCTTGATTCAGCAAATTAACTTGAACATTTTTACGGAACTACACTGTCAAGTATACAAAACACAAACAATCAAAAACTCATGAAGGAGAAATGCAATTCTTTATATTACACCCTTATTCTATTAGGTGTGTACTGTAAAGCAGCTTTTTAAAACTCAGGTAACTAGTTTTGTACTCTCACAAGAAAATATATTTAATAAACTCTTCAGAGAAGAAAACACAATATATAGAATAATAATATAGAATATCAAATTACATTAATATCATTTATTTTAAATTTAGAAAGATACAGCTTCTTTATTTTACCTAGTAGTGGCCTGGTAGGTTTGTTCCAAATTTGCATGAAATAGTTCTGCATATCTGAGTGTTGATTATACACAAGGACTATTTGTAATAAAATTCTTTAAATTAATTTGCCAAATTATCTAAAACTGTAAACAGCTGGTTTTATCTTGGCATAGCTCATGGTATGTATTTTACTTGTCTCTCATTCAACAAAGTAAACAAGGATCAGATCCACAGTGTCTGATAAAATGGCGGCTGTTTTTCTCTCCAGAACAGAAAGATACTGAAACACACAAAGTCTAAGATATGCTACCTTTTTCTCACATCTCTCAGGCAGAGAGTAAGTTTAAGATTTTTTGGTTAGAATAGCTGGGAATTCCCAAAGCTTTCTAGACCTCAGTAGAGTTCTTGAGGCACCCGGGAGACCACTCCCTCCTGTAGAGAAGAGTAGCACAAGGTCACAGCCTAGAAATAGGTCTCTGCTTCACACTGAGCAGCAGACCTCAGCGCTTACAGGCAAGAACAATCTGCAAACAGGAACTTCTGAAAGCACAAGGCCATTCATTGTGCAGAGGGTGAACTACTTCAGAGATAAGCAAGATCAAATGCCACCTTAACTTTAAGAAATCCCACTCAAAAAATTGATATGGAAATAACTAATAGTCAAATTTAAATTTAAAAATAAATTTAAAAAACCTAGTTTCCCTGTTTAAAGGGATTAACACAAATCATTAGTGTTGCTGAGTAAAGATATGTATGATTTGAAGATGTTATTGTATTTCAAATACTGAGTTTGATGAGTAAAATGATTTTAAAGTTAAATTATTGGTTAATTTTATCTGTTTTTTAACTAATATTTCTTGTATGCATCAACAGTATATTTAAAGATTATTTATTAATAGTATAATTGTATTTTGTTTAAAGAGTTGAATCTGTAACTCTATATTTCTTAAATGTTATGGTTGTGTCTTTTATGTCTATAGCCTTTGCCTGAATCCTAAAGTTAATATCTCATGAATATAATTTGCATACAGGCAGACACAATTTGCTTTTGCAAAATTAACTCAATTCCATTAGAGCCATTCTAAAAAGGTTTGAATAAAAAGATTATAATATTCTGGTTAGGATTTGAGGGGAAGCATCAACAAACATTTACATTCAAACACGATGCATTTAGCATTGTTATATTATTTGGATGCATTTTATGTGATATAATTAACAAGTAGTCTAGCTGTTTATATAATTTCAAGTACTAGGTTCTAATAATTATGTACCAAATTCACCACTGGAATACAAAGATAAAGCAGCCACCAAGTGCTTGTTAATTATTTTTTCATAAAATATTTCTTTCTTTTTTTCCTTCCTTATTTTCTTCTCTTATTCCTCTCCATATCTCAGGTCATTTCACTTTCTTGTTCTATTTCCACTCTTTCTTTCATCCAGTAAAAGTTAAGTTACTCTTAGTCAGTAGATCTGATAAAATTAATGATCTAAGGTTTTTATAGAGCTCTGTAATCCATTACAGAGACATATGTATATATATGAACAATTTATTGCATTGACAACTAGCTTATGAAAAGAGTTTTAATGGAGGGCGGGGGATATAGCTCGGTGGCTCAGCGTCTGCCTGGCAAGCATGAGGTCAGGAGTTTCATTCCTGGTACCAAAACAAAAAAAATTAGTGAAATAATAGTATAGTTTTAATATATAGTCTTCAAAAACACAAACAATGAGATATGATTGTTTTACAGAAGTATTTTTATATTTTCTATGATTAGTTTTCTATTATTGAGAAAGAAATACAGAATTGTACTTTATAATGCCCACATTTCTTTTATGCATGGATTTGTGTTGAATTGAGTATTGTGAAACTTCAGAAGCAAACACTGATTAACTTTTAATTACTTTTCTATGTGCTGCTTTGGTTCTATCATCTCACAGGATTTGTCCCCAGAGCAATATATAAGTATAGTATTATAAATTTATGTAAAAGAAAACTGAGATTCAGTGAAATCAAATATTTACTCCAAACATTAAGTCAATCATGCACTTATAACAAAATTATTTGTTGTAATGCCTGTTTTTTGGAAAAAAATCTTAGAGAAAAAAATGTAAGATTTCAAATACCTGCACTCTAGTTGATAAGGAACAAAGATAATACAAATTTCAAAACTTTTTGAGTAAATATGGAGATGCATCAAGGTATATTCTGAATAAATTTTGTTTAATTCTATGTCAAAAGCTAAGTGAATACTCTCAGGAAGAAATATTATCTGTGATTAATTAAAGGTTAATTAAAGAATGAACATAAATATACTGTATTTGAAAGACACAAGGAAGGTTAAATATCTAGTCAGAGTGATTGGTATATATTAATAATATATTTGTAGAGAAATACTTGAGAGAGATTTCAGAAGAGAAATTATCAGCGTTTATATCAAAGTATCAACTGTTACAGTAGAGGATAGCAGTGAAATTTATTAAAGATGACCTCTACTTAAACAGTGTTTATTCTTAGCTATTCCTTTTTGCAATCCTAGGGAGTGTAAGATTAGCACTCCCATTTTGAACATAGGGAAGTAGATACAGAGAGAGGATTTAATAGATAACAAACTGCTAGTAATGGATCGGGTAATAATGCAGACTCTAGCGGTCTGGCTCCTGAATCTGTATGTTCCTGCTAACCCCAATATCAACAAAGAGAAAGAAATACTCATTAAATAGATGATTTAATCACCAATAATATTTCTGAATAAAACACAGGAAAACATTACACAGACTGAAAATGACTCAGTTGTTCTTTTTATTTGGCACATGTATTTGAATTCTGTGAAGCGTCTGGGCTGACGGGTATATGGGTCGTTAAACATACATGCACTGAGCAAAGGTGATCTGCGGAAATGTGGTGATTTGAAACTTAATGTTATACTTATAAGAACTCAAATTGTCTCAGTAACTTAAATAGATTAGAATAGAACCAGTGGAGAACAAGGAAATATAGGGTGTATGCTTTTTTGTTCAAAGGAAGCTTTACATTTGTGACAGGGAGAATAGGTAGATACAGAGTTAGGGCTTTGAAATAGGAGAATGTATTTGAAGATAATATTTAAGCAAAAACCTTTATAGGCCATACAACTCATTGTTTTTAATGTTGTATGTGTAATATACAAACTTTGTAATTCACCTATACTGATATAATTTCCTCTAAGGAGAATCAAGTTATTTCACAAATTTGAGTGGCATTTCCTTTACAAATAAATTTAAAATGAGGAATAAGAGACGATGTTCAGAAAGCATACACCTTAGTAACTGCAGATTTCATATTATTAAGAAGCCATGGAACAGACAAATATTTATTTTTGATCACTTTTTTGGGTCATTACTTACACAATAAAATGTATCAATTTCACCTGGACGCTGTAGGGTAAACCTGTAACCCTGGCCCTCAATACTCTTGCAGTTCTCACTACAAACCGTTGTAAAGTTTTAAGAGTAAATTTTGATGTTATTTTAAAAACATGTCAGCTCACAGCAGCATCTCACCTCTCCTGCTAAGAAACATTCATCGTCCTAAAGTCTGTTCAAGTCCATTTGTTATGCATTGCTTCATTCTCCTTCCCAGCCTTTTGATCAATCTTTGCTCACTATGACTTTTACTTTTTTAATATAAAGGAAATTTTGCAGCATTTTCTCTTTTGTATTTGTCTTCTTTCACATAGCACGTAGTGACCTACCCTGTTATTATATCCTTGTTTCCTTTTTGCATTAAATTATATAGATCATAGCTCATTTTTTCTGTTATCATGATACTACTTTTCTTTCCAGTTTTTTTTTTTTGCTATCATAAGTAAAGCTTTTGAAATCATTTTGTGTAAATATATGTGGGTATGTGTCTTTATTTCTTATTTCTTTTGATAAATTACTTGGAATCTAAATGCATGATAAATCTGTATGTGCTCACTGTAAAGGAAATTGCCAAAATATTTTCCAAAAAAGGCTTCACAGTTTTGAATACCATTGGCAACAATTCTTGCTTTGTGCATCATTATCAACAAAATTTGGCATTCAATTTTGCATTATTCATATCTCAGTTTTCTAATTCCATGCATAAACAGGTTCCTTCTAATTTCTTTCTTTACTTCTTTTTTTTTCTTTACTTCTCTGACATACAATTTCTTTTTTGCAGTTGTCTAGCATCATGGGCTACAGTCTGACCTGCGTCTCAGCATGTTGACTCTTAATGACACTTCTACGCGGCCCACCTTTTCCTTTATTGGTATTCCTGGTCTGGAGGCTGCACATATGTGGGTCTCTATCCCCTTCTGTCTCTTGTACCTGACGGCTGTAGGGGGTAACGCTCTTCTTCACATCCTGGTTAGAGTGGAACAGAATCTTCACCAACCCCAGTTCATTTTCTGGCCATGCTAGCGCTCACTGACCTCGGCCTTTCATTGTCAACGATGCCGAGTGTCTTGGCAATCTTCTGGTTTGATGTCTACCACGTTGGCCTTAATGCCTGCCTGACCCAAATGTTCTTCATCCACACCCTCTCCTCAGTCGAGTCAGGTGTCCTGGTGGCCATGGCTTTTGATGGCTTGGTTGCCATCTGTGCCCCACTTTACTACACCAGGATCCTGACCCACTGCACTGTTGCCTGCCTTAGTGGGGCTGCCCTCCTCCGAGGCGCCACTCTGCTGGCCCCTCTGCCTTTTTTTCTCAGAGCCTTTCCTTTCTGTGGAACTAATATTCTCTCACACTCCTATTGCTACTACCCAGACATGTTAAACCTGGCCTGCGGGGATGTTACTTTCAGTAGCACCTACCGGCTGGCCTGTGTACTCTACACATTTGCAGTGGATGTTACCTTCATCCTTGTCTCCTACATGAAGATCCTGGGCACTGTTATGAAATTGGGCATCCAAGACAGAAACTGGAAATCACTGCAAACCTGTGCCTGTCACCTGTGCACAGTGCTTGTGTTTTACCTGCCCCTCATCAGTCTTGCTGTACTGCACCGCTATACCCAGGAGACCTCCCCAATTCTGTACACCACCATGAGCAACGCCTACCTCCTCATGACACCACTGCTGAACCCTCTTGTCTACAGTCTCATATCCCAGCAGATCCGAGCTGCCCTGCGCAAGAGATTTTGGGTGCAACGCGTTGTTGCTGGGGAATGAGATTTTCTCTGTATCAGCAAGTGTGATCGTTGAAACAACAATATTATTCAGGATCTACTACCGGCTAAAGATCTCACCAGGCACTGTGAATTCAAACCTGAAAAAAATGTACAGCTGTTTCCTTTGGGGAGTAATTAAACTGGGAGTGATGGTTCACCCCTGTAATCCCAGCACCATGGGAGTCTGAAGAAGTGGAGTGACAAGTAAAACCCAGCCTGGTAATTTAGTGACTTAATGAGATACTTCTCAACATGAAGATAAATGGGTGGGGGAGGTAACTCAGTGGGAAGTCTTTGGGTTCAGTATGGAGCATTGCAAATGAAAATGGGGGAGGATTAAGGTGGAAGGGACAGACAGCATGCTTAAACAAAGATTTAACTGTAATCATGGATGATAATTGGTAGGAGTAAGAGGAAATGGCAACAGAATCCCAAATTTAAAGTTTTTGGTATATATGGTGAATAAAAATTACATGAATGTTAAGTTGAATGGTACAACTCTGGACAGCAAATGATCAATGAATTGCTAATAGTATAGAGAAACTGAGATTTCATATGATTCTTGATTACCAATGGTGCTTACATTGATGCATAAAATTTCAAAGATGAGGAAGAATTTGTGACCGTATGTTTGATACTGACTGATGTTCTGAACACTATAATGATTAACAAATGATAAAAAGCTGTCTGAAAATAAAGTGAGAAATAAAACTTTTGCTTATGGAAATAAGGAAATTCACAGAATTCCTAAGAATTCCTAAGAATTTGAAGCTGATTTAAGAAAGTTTTAAATGAATTTCTGAATAATAGGCCAAAAATTTATCTGGAAAATATTTTATTATCTCTCATTAATAGGCATCAGACATACAGATAACAACCATAATAGTCATGTAGCACACATTCTATTAATGAAATCGTAGAGCATCAACAGAGTTTGAAACAATATAGTGGATGAAATTAGCACTTGGCTTGAATTTCTTTATTAATGCATAGCAAAAATTGAAAGACATTCTGTCTCTAAACCTGTGTTAGTATTTTTTATTTCAAACACACTTTTAATTTTATTTTTAATTATTGTGAAAATACAGTTAAGACTTTTACATATGTATAGAGGGCATATAAAACATAGATATTGTATTAGAATATCACACAACTACTACCACAAACAAAAAAACAGAATATTGATACTGCATGATATTTCTTAATATTCTTTAAATCTCATATTCTCAAAGGTTTCTGTTTATCGCATCTATTTCTTTTTATTTTTTTTTTGGCACTACTGGTGATAACTAGGGCCTTTAACATGCTAGGAAAACACTCTATTAATGAGCTACATCCTCTTCCATTTTTTTCTCAGTTTTTATTTTTTACTAGTATTTTTATTTTTTACTAGTATTTCTTTTCATGACATAGCAATTATATTCCTGCTTGGAAATGAAATTCAAATGTGATTATTTTCTTTATGAGTCATTCTGGTTAGAAGGCTAATGGATGATCTTGTAGAAGATGGTTTTCCCCTGAGGAACACCTCACTTTTCTGGAGAGTATAAACCAGTTCTATCTCTATTCCCGCGCAGACTTTCTCAGATATTTTATCTCAGAGATTACGACCTGAGTACATTTTTCTCCTTCACATTTATGTTAGTACTATGTAATCCTTTTCCCTTTGGACTGCAGTGCTTAAAATATGCAAAATAACTTGCAGTGTCTACTCCAGGTGATGACTCATGGTCGTATTTGCCAGTTATGTGGGAGGAAATTCCTGTCTAAATTATGAGGAAATGAGCACAAACCAGAATAGAAGCACATGTGAGAGATCCCTTCAGAAAGAGAACTAGTAGCACCGAGTCCTTATCATTATCTTTGGATCCATGAAATCCTTTCTTTGTGTCTGTAAACTATCTTGTTACATCATTTTGGATATTTTTTAACTCTAAAGGGAAAAATGAAGCGACGTAAGGACATGCAATGTTCAGATGCATTGGATCACTTATTTATCCTATAATACAGAAAATGTATTCCATGCTTTACCTCACTAGTCAGTGACTGCCAAGTAACAGCAGTTTTGCCTGACACATATGTCCCTTTAAGAGTACCATGTAGTTGTGCAAAGATATAAAAGGAGGAACAGACAAAATACGTGAGGGAAAGCAGCAGTAAAAAGTATTAGAAGGGTCTAGAATGACCAACAAATCAAAAATAATTCATTCATTAAGTGACGTCTACAAAGGCTGATTATGAATGAACTCAGTAATGATGTCTAGCTCTTTCCTTGTGGCAAATCATTTAGAGGAGACTTCCATACATATGAGGAATGCAAGGCCTGTCCCTCATCTGCAAATACAATATCAAACAGATGGATAGGATGTATATTATATACAGTTATAAAGTCAATAAACATATCCTAACATGTTAACACACTTTAAATAATCATATTTTAAAGAAAACTATAATTAATGAATTCAACTTACATTTTTAAACTAGAGAAAATTTCTATTATTTTCTGGTTAAGTTATATAAATGATATAAGTTGCAAAATATTTTGTTTTGTACAAGGAGTCAAACTCATGACCTCACGCTTGCCTGGCAGGTGCCATGCCACTGAGCTATATCCCTGACAAAAATACTTTATTCCTTTGGATTTATCATTAAATTCTGGCTTAACTCTTGTTCTCTATAAGATGTGCCATTATATCTTATTGTGTCTCATAATGCAATGCTATCACTTAATGTTAATTAGCTATGTATGGGATGGTTATAACTATACGTACACTATATTTCTTCTATTGACATCCTTAGAAACTAGATACTGTTATTAACTCCTTTTCACTGAAGTGACTCTGAAATAGTTTCATTGTTTTCTGATGACAAAACAGCTAAATATAAGAGGCTTGTTTTTCAATGTAACCAGTATATGCTTATTCCTAACTAAATATGACAGTGAATTTAACACAACCAGAGAAAATCAAGCACACGTTATTTAGAAGACAAACATTTTTATACTACTTTGTTTGTTTTTCTTTAATCCCCCATTAAATTTTTTAGTTAGATGACAGATCATGATGATTTTGGAATAAGAGCTGTAAAAAGTAAACGGATTCAAATAATAATTAAAAACAAATTCTCATCTCTCTTATTTGAGGTGTTTTCCCTTTACAGCATCTCAAACATGGCAATAAAATACATACTCATACAGCAATATAAATAATTTATTTTAATCAGAATTGGAGTGAAGCAGTTATATGACAGGGATTCTCATAAAGCAAACTTTATAAAATTATTTGTTCTGAAATGCAGCCAATCGGTGAATAATAGGAACTCTAAATGAGAAACAGCCAAATTTTCAGGAACATCTTTCCTGATGAGCTATTTTGAACTATAAAAGAATTTGCTATTTTTAAAAAAGTTATAGTAAAACCATACTGAGATGTACCAATGAAAATGTGTCATATAAGAAAAACAAAACAAAACTTTCTTCTTTGTTTTTCAATCTCACTGATACTTTTTATTTTACTTTAATGCAAGCAGTCTACACAGGACTCTTTTGATCTCCTGTTTTCACATGTGAACCAATGTGTTAAGAACCGACACGAGTAAAGGATCGATGCTGGACACTGAGTCTCCTATGGAAAGCAAACTGGGATGAAAGCAAAGAATCGGCTCAGATAGCTCGAGGCTACTGAGGGACTAACCCTGTCTTCAGCAGTTGTACTAAGAATATACGTTTTATGTGTATTTTATTGAAAATGTAAAAATGTGTGTGTGTGTGTGTGTGTGCGTGCGTGCCTGTGTGTGTGTTGGGGGGATGGAGGCAGAGGGAGAGGGGGAGGGATTGAAGTTTTCATACAATACCACTGGGACCATTAGCCAATGTAATAAATTGTCCCCCTAAAAGTTCAGTCAGTAGATCTGCCAGCCCAGTCAAGTTCTCCAGCCATAGTCATCAAGGTAAATCTAAACATTAGAGTGTCCTGGAATCTACCTGGGGTACAGAGGGAGAACAAAAGTGGAAACCAGAACATAATGGTTACAATTCTTTTTCCTGCTAAAAAGTCCTTTGGAATGAAGGCAAAAATTTGGTGTTATTGGTGTTACCTTAGTCTGTTTTTGGGTGATATTCATCTACCCACAATGTCTATTTTGAGGGGGTCAAGGTATGACTTGTACATAAGTACAATACAACCTGAAGTAAAATCAGGAGCCTTTACTATGTACCAGGGATTGAAGAACCGTGTCCACGCTCTTCCAAAACGATGGCTGAAGCCCCTTTGCTTTTACTCATAGAGTCAAACACGCCCTAACTCCAGTTCTTCTGTGGTAAGAGTCTCAAATGGATTTGTTTTCATCCAGTCTTTCTTTTCAAAGTCATTTTCCAGACAGCAACCAGAGTGAATTTTCTTAAACAAAAATGTGTTTCTATAAACCTTCTATTTAAAAACTTGTGGTGATTTCCTAAGGTTTATTACAGCATGGAACATCCTTGCAAAGTATCACCTCATTCCTGTTTCAGTCAGGTCCTCTGTTTCCCTAAGCTAGGTCACCCTTTCAGTGATTCTTTTAAACATAGGCAGAGGACAGTCACATACTCTATGTCTTTTCCTAGTATCGTACAGTTGTACATTTCATTCCACACACTTGTAGAAACATCCTTTTGTTAACATAATACCTCGACCCTGCCAGAGGGAAGACAATAGTATAAGTCTGGAAATGGATTTGGGTTTTTCTTTCTGTAATTCAGTTCTATACACTGCTCAAGGAATCAAAAGTAGTATCTCAGCGCTTCCATGTAAGTGTGAGTTTAGCAGACAGAGCATTGAATATCAGTAACTCTTCAAGAGAGAAGAAAAAATCTCCCCTATGAATTGTGACAATAATCCAAATAGTATCTGTATAGTTTCTTTTTTTAAGTTTTAACTTTTAGGAAAATAACTATGTATGTCAAGTAAAAGGTGTCCTCTCCTATATGAGAATGAATTTACAGTAAATAAAAACTATTCAATTTAGTTTTCTCTTTAGAGATTTTGAAACTTCTTAAAATACAATTGCATGAAGTCATTTGGCTCACATTTTAGAAATATGTGTATGATCATACTTCTAGATTTTATAGAAGTTAGTCTTAGTAATGATATCTTCATAGAATGAACTCAGACAAGTAAATTTTCTCAGTCATTTACATTTTATTAGAAGCAAAAGACTCTCTTTCAATTTTTTCTCAGAGCATAAAACAATCTTTTGGCTACAGTGTGTGTTCAGCAAGTATGTAATGACCGCAATGATGTGAAAATGGATTTCAAAGAAAAGATACACATAGCCTGTACTGAAAGTTTTCAAGGGACACTGAGTTGTATGAGAAATATTGGAAAATGTACATTTCATGGGATTTGGGGTATATATTTTATTTTTAAAAAGTGAAATTTGTGATAACAGGGACAAGATTTCAATAGATACATGTTTCTAGCTGAACAAAAATTTTTTCTTCATATATCAGAATGTAATATTCTTGCCATGTGATAATCTATAAATAAAATGATTTAAATTTAAGAATTTTCTATTTGGATAACACATGTAAATGAATCTGATTTTATGACCTTCATCAATTGTGAATTACAGGCCTATTTCCCTCCTTCCTTATAAAACTTATCTGTGTTTTTCATACTGTTATTTTGTTTACTGATTTAATCATATTTTTACATATTATATATAAATTTTACCTATTATTCTACTTTACCTATTATTATAGTATGTTTTTATTCCCACCAATGTAAATCATATGTCTAAAATTGAGATTTACATTTCTAAAATGTCCACAATTTCTCCTGTCCCTATCTTCCTTTTCCCTCACATTTAATTAGTTTAAATTTTTCAGTATTTATTTTACTATTTACATGTTTTTATCAATAACTTTAAAATGGAGCCAGAAATTTATCTCAGCAGCATAAATGCCTATCTTCCCAGTGCAAGGTCATGAGTTCTATCCCTGATACTAATAAATCATAAATAAATAAATAAATAAATAAATACATACATATAATGATAATTTTTAATTTTTTTTACTGGTCATAGATTTTTGTTTTCATTTGAAAACAGGAAAATAATAAAAATAATGGTACAGAATTTCAAAACAAAATAATACACGATTAACACTGTTAATATATTGAGTATTATTATCTTCAAAGTATGAAGAAGAAACAACCATCCTTTATAATGTTTTAAATATTGTGTGACACCTTTGGTTTTTCAATCTAATATTTAAATTTCTCTTTTTTAACATTTGTTTTAGGAAATAACTAGAAAAAATCTGATCAGTTTGTTGTGGTTGTTCTCAAAATTGTTTTCCCATTTGTCGCCTCATGTTACTGCTTTTGAGAATCCTACAGTCAGAGTTTATGCAGCTTTTATTTAGTTTTCCTGGATTTAACACTTTTTATTATGAAAAACATTCTTCAACAAATTTCTCAATGCATTTAGTTCAAAAGTTTTTATGGGTGTGAAAATGTTTTTAATTTGCTCTCATACTTCACTAGCAGCTACATGTCCCGCATACTGGAGATTGAAACAAAGAAAAATAATTGTTTATACGTTGATGATTTAATAGTGACAAGAATAATGTCTGGTTCTCTCTGTTTTATGGATTTTTTTGTTTCCCTTTTCCTTATTTTTTATTGTCTTGTTATTGATAAACATTCAAGATATTCTTATTGTCCACTGAGTCTCAAAAGTCATGAAGAAGAGTGTGGGTCTATTCTCGTAGTCCCTTTGTTAGCCTGATGTACCCTTTCAAGCTGATAACAAGCATTATATACACATTATACATCATATATCGTCTATATTGATATGTCTTTATGTAGTTCTGCCCTCAATCTCTGTCTTCTCTTTTTTTAATATCTAAATGCCACATCTAGCATCTGAACTGATTCATATTATTTGTCTGACTTTAATTTATCTGCAATTAAGGAAGAAGAAAGAGAAATAAAGACACTGCGCCTGTGTCTAGAAGTTTTTCTTTGTCCGAGATTGTTTACCATGTCATTTAAAAAAGTCCATCAGGTTTTTATATGTGGCATTATAAAATTTTATTTATCTAAACAGATACTTCTGGAGAACTTGAATTGGTACTTTGTTAAAGTGATACTGTTTTTGGAAATTTGTGAAATTATTTATCATTTGATAAAGGCAAAACTGTAGGTTCAAGATGGTCAGGTCAAATCTCATCAGACTACCTGGATGAGGGTTTGCGGTGACACACTTGGTTAACACACAATAAGTATGATTTCTTCAGCTAGGATATTATGCAGATTATTTTATAATATATGACATAGCACGACTCAAATTGCGCATGGAGAAAGTGACTTTAGTTTTAGAAGTGTTAAATTCAAAATACATGGAGATAACATAAGAGAAGAACGAGAAGCTACACATTCAAAAGCAACTAAAGGAAAAAGAACAAATTCAATCACTTATGAAGAACATAGAGTTGAAAGCAAAGTACTATTTATTAATGCCCAGATAATGAGACACTTTAAGGAATTTAAGCTTTATCCATGGATGTAAGATGAATATTAGGATGAAATCAGTTTACGGAAGACAGTAAAGATAATTTGCAGGGATTAAATACTTCACATGGTCAAATGCTTTCAAAAGCTCAAAGAAGGTTAAGTATATTAGTTAGTGACCTGAATGTTATAGTTAGATGATCACACAACCTAATTTACCTAAGACTAGCTTGGATCAGAGTTTTCTCTTATTCTGTGATGATAATTATTAAGGCTCCCTGTTAGTCAATAACATGAGCAAATTTGAAAATAATATTGTTACCATAGGGATGAAGCACTGACTGTGGGAGACCAAGCAGCACATGTGAAATGATTATACAAGTGTATATACATTCACTTTATATATAGTTTTAACACTAATATATAAATGGCATGCTATGTTTTATATTCTGTGCACATATTTATGAAAATATATGTATAAAATTCGACTTAGGGTATATTAAATATGAAATATAAAATAGGAATACAGTTTGATTGGGAATTCAGGCTAAAAATTAGTTTTGTCTATTTTTAATGTAAATAATTTCAGCATCATATGTTACAGATGTGAATAATCAAGCAAAACATTTGCACTGTAAGAGAAAGGTGAAATAATAAAGAATAATATGCTAAGCATACTGTGTTAGGAAAAATATTACTTTTAAGAACAGTAAAGACACTTCCTTAGTTTTAAAAAGAATGACAATGCCCACTGGAAGTTACATATGGTGGTTTAGAAGTGGAAAGAGTTCTGGATGAAAACTTCAAAACACATGAAATGGGGTGGTGAGGAGGGCAGCAGGAAAGAAGCGATGCAGGGCGGGAGGAAGAGATAGTGAGAGGGGAACACACAGGATATTTCTTTCTAGTTCTGGTGGAATCTTACGGTGATCAAGAGCTCAAAAATACTGGTTACTTTATTGCCTAAGATCATTTATGCCTTAATTTCTCCACTTAAGAAGAGTGTTAGTTAGCCTATATTTTAAGACAGAATTCTTTACATTTATTTATTTTTTTATGGCAGCAAAGTTAGGAAAGAAGGTAGGAAAAGAAACAAATTCTGCATAGAGAGTCTGGACCAACTAAATGTAGGAAAAATAAGTCCACCCACAGGAGGGAGGAGAGGCCACCGTGGGTGAGAAGCACACAGGTCAGGACTCTTTGCTTTCATTATCACATGATCTCAACCTCGCTTCCTGACATGACTTATTTAGAATGAACTGAATGCATACTCTAACCTACGTATTAACGTACATCTTCCTGAGTGGTTATTGCTAATAAAAGTAACACAATGTCTCACAGCAGCCTCAGAAGACGAATACCTTCATTCCCTGACCTAGGAATTATGGCCATTTTCTTCCCCATAAGTCTTGTGTTCCTCATCTACAGCATTTATCAGGACCATTTAGCCAAATCAGTGGCCTGTTAAATATGATATTTCATTTTCTCCCTCCTTAGGTCGCACGTCTGAGAAGCCATTTCTAGCAGAGCTTCTCAAAAGTTTTCCATGTCTGAATTCAACACCACAGCGTTTCAGCCTTCTCTCCTCATCCTCACAGGCCTCCGCGGGCTGCTAGGCTCCTGCTTGTGGCTGGGCCTACTCCTGAGCCTGATGTACATCATCACAATGTTAGGAAACTGCACAGTGCTATACTTGGTGAGGAAGAAACGAAGTCTTCAGGAGCCCCAGTACCATTTCTTGTCCATGTTGGCTGGGGCTGATATCGTCCTGTCTGTCTCCACACTTCTTTCCGTGCTAAAGGTCTTTATCCTTGGCCTCTGTGAAATTGCATTTCATAGTTGCCTCACTCAACTCTTCTTCATCCATGCATCCTCTTCCATGGGCTAAGGAATCCTGCTGGCCATGGCCTTTGACCGCTTCGTGGCCATCAGTAAACCCCTGCAATATACCACCATACTTACCAGCTCCCGAGTCACCAAAATGGGACTGGCAGCCTTGACGAGGGGCATAGATCTCATGACTCCACTGCCTATCCTGCTAAAGCGGCTGCCTTTCTGCAAGGGCCAGATGCTCTCGTACTCCTACTGTCTCCACCCAGATGTCATGAAGCTAGCTTGTGGACAAGTCAGGATTAATATTTTGTATGGATTGGTTTTGGTTATCTTTTCTTTTGGGGTTGACTTTCTGTTTATAGTCATTTCTTATGTTCTGATATTTCGAGCAGTGCTGGGTATTGCTTCCAGAGAAGGCTGGATAAGGGCGCTCAACACCTGTTTGTCGCACATCTTTATTGTATTTATTTACTACGGACCTCTCCTGGCAATAACCATCATGCATCAAATCAGCACGAGAAGTTCTCCAGTAGCACATGCTGTCCTCGGCAACATCTACCTGTTTATGCCTCCAATGCTGAACCCGATCGTGTGCAGCCTGAAGACCAAGCAGATCCGTGCTGCTCTGAGAAAGTCGTGCAAGATCCTGAGGAGATGAAGAATTACAGAAGTTAATGATGGTGCAGGTGAGGGAAAAACATGACTTCCGGTTTCATAACCATTTAACAAATCCTTGTTGGCATCTAATCTGTGGAAATAGATATAAATATAAAATATAACAGATTATGGTTTTATAGCTTAAACCAATATATACTCATAGCATTTTCTTTGCTCCTACATATCTTGAATGGTAGCTTGAGATATTTTATAAACAAAATGGAAACAAATAACAAAGACTTGATTCCAGTATTTTTTTATTCCCTGTCATAGGCAGGTCTATCACTGATCTTACTTCCAAAAGAAATTTTTAATTTTATACTTTTTTAAAAGGAGCCAAAAATACCTTTCCTTAATTTCCAACTTTCTACTTTGTCTGTTTATTCTGTAGTCTATTATATATTCCAAAAATTCTCCCTCTTCTTTTGAACTACTTCTAGTACAGCCAAGTTCATTTGTCTCTTCCACCAATTAACTTCAAGTTGCAAAGTAATCTTAATAAAAATTCAGAAACGTTCCCATGTGCTGCTTTATTTATTCAAGAGTTGAATCGTATTCAAGAAAACACTTTTCATCTTCCCCAACAACATATGAAAGTCCATAATTTGTAGAAGATGTTAATCCTTAATTCAATTATAAGTTATACTAGTGTTTCTTTACTGTCTCATATTTGTCCCACAATCATGGAATACATTATATATAATCATTTGGAGAAGCATTTTTTAGGAGCCAGTCTACAAGTTTTGAATCTGAAAGGAAGGTGATTGAGGATTAAAAACAAAGAGACACAGAATTAGATAAAACTGTGGGTTCCTTGGGGGCTCTTTTTCCCCAAAAGCCCCAAGCATCTAGCTTATCCTGCTTTTATTTTCTAAGACATGGGAACAAGCAGTTGAAATAATGCAAGGCCTATCTGCCTCCCACCATCCATATTATATGTCTAGGTAAACAAATGAATCTCAGCTGTCTGGACTTTTCCTGGACCTAGCAATGTGTCAGCAAGCTTGCACCCTGCCTTTCTCATTAATGCTCATAGATGAGGCCAATTAATTTTCAGTTCTTCCTATCTGGTCTCCTATGTTTCCTCCTTTTTGTCTTTTATAATATCAGAAGTTGGATATCAATCTCTGCTGTTAATCTCTAGGGAAAATATACAAGTATAGTTATTCTACCTTTTTCTTGAGTCCTAGCCTTTAATGAAAATACCTCCACCCACCGTTGTAATGGATCTGTACATGTCCTTTTCAAGGGCCTAGTACTATCTGATTGTCTACTGTGATTAACAACTTTCTCTCCCCTGGAGAAGGACCCTTAATGCCATAAAGGGATAATAGGCAGAGACCATTCTGGCTACTTCTGGCTGAAGAGGGGTGTAGTTGTGACTGGCAGTCAGAAAGTACAAGGGCAGTCTAGTCAGAGCACTTTGATAGACATCAGATGATTTCATCTTGGGTAGATAATGATGATAGATAGTCTTTCTACCTCCTAGATAATTTTCTTCAGCTGTTATCTGGGAAAAGACTTTCATTGGTGAGAAAGCCTAGTCAAGTTCCTCCATCAGTCCAAAACAGAGAGGACTTTTCCATAGTCATATGGTCCTAAAGGTACTCACACTGTCTGTGCATTTCCTGCAATGACGCAAGCAAATAACTATCCCCATGCCAAGAGGGTAACTGGTTCTTCCCCTTTTCCCATCTCCAGGGACCAGCACACACTTATGCCCCCTCCTTTTATCCATGCTCCTGTACTTATGACCAGTGCAGTTCCACTGGGGTGTTATTTAGATCGTCAACAGAATTAAAAATATTAAGTGTAAATACTGTAGGATTAAACCAAGCTTTAATTATGGTTCAGGAATCCTTTTATCAACAAGTGAGATTGCCTTATTACTAATTTGAATTTCCCATTGTTTCAGCAGATCCTTACCTCACAAATTGCCTTGGATCCTTGTAATAAATGGCTGAAAAGACTCCTCTAAAACTATGAGTGCCTACATAAGGCAGAGACACACCACTCTGCAAGACCAGTTTGGGTGACCTGAGCCAAGGAGGTGACTGCTGCTTGATTAGTCCAGGCAGGCAGCCACTGGGATGAAGCCATCACTAAAACATCTGTACCGCTTGTGTCCAACAGCCCTCAAAAACATTTTCCTCTAATCTTATGAGTGTAACACATGCATCGGTGGTCTATGACAGTTTGAAAGATGAACATTTCTTTATGTGGGAGATGCATATAAATCCTTTATCTTCTCAGCTAATAGCTATGGTTGTGAAAGTTTATAAAAAAAATTAGTTGAGCAATGTAATCATCTGGTTCAAAGACCCATCATGTGACTGCACCACAATCTGAACTTTCCTCAAATAATCTGAGTCAATAATCTCAGGGAAGAATTCAACACTCTGTAAATTTAAACTACTTTTTCATAGGACCAGACCCATAGTACCAAGGGAAGAGGTCCACAGATTCCTACAGGGATTTTTAACAGGTTAATCTGCACCAAGCAAAGTTTCTCAATCACCATCAAGAATGTGTAATCCTGTGCTTTCTGGTGTTCTGATGACAAGGGACTGAATCATCCCCCAGAAATTCACTGAGGGTTGGGGTTAGCTTGTACTGGAAATGTCCTTAATATTTGTTTGAACCTGGGGCCAAACCCACATTCCACTTCTTGTCATTGGTTGCCATCTTGATAATACTTAGAATGACATTGATTAGCCCAGTGACATCTCAGACAGAAGCTCAGCATTTTCCTCTCTAGAAGATGGACAATTACTTCATTTCTTGCCTGAGGTCAAGTGCCCCATTTGTAGATATACACTGTTTGGCCATAATTAAAACTGTACTTTTGAAGAAACCTGATATTGTTTAATTAAACCCTACTTAGGTTAGGCATACATATAGGATTATGACTTTTGGTACCCACATTTTACCATACTTTTAAATAGTTTTCAAGATTTTAATTGCTCAGATGGCCCCCAGTACTTGTTTACAGTCCTGATTAGCTACAGCACAATAATCTCTGCTGCTGGGGTATGTGGTATCTACTGACACAGTGTCTGCCGTTGAACAGCTTCCTACAATCTGGCTAAGAATTGGGCATAAAGCTCAGGGGAACCCAGAAGAATGTGTAAAAATGACTGAGCATGAATTCTACCTCAGTGTAGTTACCCAAGCTCATCTCATCATGAGAGTTGTTTGTTGATAAAGGTGGTCCTGACAGATTAACCATGGATTGGGTCTGAGTACTGATCTGCTCCCAACATCATTTCTTCTGTAATTGCCAAATGTCTTGCCCCTCAAATGTAACTCTTGAAGATTAACATGGACATTTAAGTCTTGACCTGCAAAGACGCAAGTCCTCACTAAATGCTAAGTTCTAAAGGAGGTAAGTGCAAAGCTCCTGAGACAGGCTTTACTAAGTCTAACGTGAACAATCTGTGAAGCTCATTGTTCATGACACAGGATTTTTTTTAATTTTAATTTTTTTATTTTAATTCTTTAAACAAGGATTATGCTCATGAATATTCCAGGGAGAATTGTTAAGGTCTCAGGATGAATATGAATTGGAAATGCATACATCCCAAAGGGCTATCCATGAAGCACAACCTGTTTAAACAATCTTTGAGAAGGAGACACTATTTCTGTTTCAACCACAAATGGAAGGGAAGGAGTAAGAGAAGAGGGCCAGGGCCACCCTCATTTTAATCTTCTCTCAAGGGTCCATTAGGTGTGGGACGTTACCCATGGATAAAGGACAAAGAACTCTATGCAAGGAGCTCTATGTGAAGGAAGTTTCAGGGGAAAGAGCCCTGGATCTGAGCGTGTTCCAAACCCTCTCTCATTCAATCCCAACTCTCTACATCAAATTTGACCTTCTGAGGAAATCAAAGATTATGTGTGATAACATCTTTCATCATACGAGAAAGCAACAGGGAATTAACTTGAATGCCAGACTGATGTAAAAGGATTTCCAGCAAAGGGTTATAATGCTGTGCTTCAATCAATGAGCTCTGCCCTGTTACCCCAGGAGCAAAAGGTTTTCCGATGCACTCACACTCCTTTTCCTTTTCTCCCTTGCTGCCTGGCTCTTCTGCTCTGCAGGACTCCTCATTGCTGACTCACCACACCTTTCCCTAGACAAACTTTCCCCTGCCAGTTCCCTGTTCAGGGGCCACTTGTAGGAGTGAGAATATAAATTTTGTAATTGTCCAGGGGTTGTATGAGGATGAAAAACTAAGAGACACAGAATTATCCCCAAACCTCTGGTTTATCCTGCTTTTATTCACTCAAATGTGGGAACAAGCAGAGTAACACCAGGTTCATCTGCCTCCCGCTGTGGTGGTTCCTGGGTAAACAGCTATGCTGACCTTTTCCTGAAACTGACCATGTACCAGCACCCTTGCATACCACATTCCTCCTTAGTGCTTATGGAGGCCCGTGAAGCCTCAAGTTTTCCAACCTGGAATCCCACACATTTTACTATTTATTTTTATCTTTAGACAAATGGGGCAAATAGACATGTTCCACAGGAGAGGAGTCCTCAAATTCTGTATAACACAAAACTAAATTCATGAAATTCTCCTTGAAAAGTTTCATTTTTCTAAATTCTCTGTGTGTATGATTGTTGGTTGGATTTTTTATATTGTTAAGGTGAAAATAAATCTTATTATCTTTATGTAGATCTTACATTTGCTCACATTTAATCTTCATTAATTTCCATTTAATTACAACTACTACAATATCTTTAATATGTCCATTTATCTACATCTCTATTTCCTTTCAATATTTTAAGATTTTATCATTTCCTTTTTCATCTATTGTAATAGCCACTTTTTCACCATCTCATAATACCTCATGTTCAAATGAGTTTTTATAAAGCTGCACAACCCTTATAAAACAAACATGATCACGTTGAATTTTTATTTTGAAATTTTGTGATTAAATCCATATTTTACATGATAAATGGTAAAACCCAATGCATGATAAACAAAGCTTTCCATGATCTGAACTTTATGTCTTTTCTTCCCTACCCCAGGTTTACTGAAGCATCTTCATTGTCCTGAAAAGGGAATGTTCATTAAAAAATTTGTGATTGTTTATACTGATATACACTCTTCATTCACTGCTCATTGAGATGATTCTTGTTCCCATCACTCACCATGTATTGATGCCCCCCTCCCACAGGAAAGGGGAAACCGACTGGACAACATGTTGGATTTGGGCAGGACAGCCCTAACTCCATAAGGAAGTGGCTTCAGTTTGTTGCTCCCCTCGTTGAGCAGATTCGTGGAATCTGCTTGGACTAGGCCACGCCCCTGGCTGAGACCCAGTGAGTCGCTACAAATTAATTCCCTGAGATCGGCACACACTGATGCAGTGAAGGCCTGCAAAGGTTGACTGGCCCTGAGGGGAGGAGCCAGCGCACACTGCCTGTGCAAGAACTTTAATCTCTGATAGCCAATGGAAGAAGGCAAAAGCTTCTAGCCTGCACCCTCTAGAGGAGCCTTAACCAACAAGAAAAGGGTCTGAGAATTACACTGTACACTTGTATGGAAGGAACCAAAAACATGATGAAAGGAAGAAATAAGAAAAAACCCCCAGCCCCCAACCCTGAGAACATTGATACAGGAGAGGTAAATACAAAAGAGATTGAGGGCAGCAAAAATGCAACATCAAACACAGCTTTAGCGGACATAAAGTGATATCTTCAGGACCTCGTAAGCGGGACCAAAACTGAAATATTAATTCAAATTAAACAAGAGATAAGTATATTAATAAAAGAAAGGCTGGGCACCTCTCAAGAAGACACAGACAGAAGAATGGAGGAACACAAATGGAGAGAAAAATTTAATGAGGAATTCAGGAAAAACCTAGAATTCATGAAACAGATTCAAAGAGATTATCAGGAAACTAAAGACTCCATAGAAAGCTGGCAAAACTGCTTGAAAGAAACCAAAGATAGACTATAAAAAATTGAACATAGGCTTGCAATGTGTGACCATGAAAGGGAAGATCTCTTAAAAATAACAAGGGAGCAGGCAGTAAAGATACAAAGACTGGAAGACGACAAGAGGATCTATAACTTAAGAATAAAGCATGTGAATGAAGAAGTAGGAGTGAAAACAGAGGAATTACAAAGGCTATTCACAGAAATTATTAAGGAAAATTTCCCAAGCATAGAAAAAAGAAATGATATGCAGATGTATGAGATGATTCTTGTTCATTTTCTAAAATTAAATAAATGATATTCAACTTTCCTTAATATTCAAAATTTCAATCAAAACTTTAGTAAATATAATTTCAAAGCTGTCCCAATGACCACTAAGTAGGGGCAGTGGAAGTGCACCCTCAGTTGTGTGTCTGACACTATCTCTAGATACAGTGTCAGAACCAAATTGAATTACAAGATATCAATCTTTGTCCCCTGGGGAACTGCTTGCTTGGTGTATGGGGAAAACTCACATATCTGGGATCTGAAGAATTCTATCCTGTATCTGAATGATTGTCAGTTTGGCTATTGTGAGAGTTAATATCAATGTGGCATCAAGCCATCCCAACAACATTTCAGTTTCCTCGAAAAATAGGTTAGTAGAATATTAATTTAATAGAATAATTATATGATTTAATTTTGATAACTAATTAAACATAAGCTCCTGATTAATTCTTTGGTAGCTATTCTTTTTATTGCTTTGTCAACTTTCTTCAGAGTAACATCTATCAGTGCATTCTTTCTTGTGGTTCCCACAAGCATAAAATTCTGTCCTAATCACATTCCTTAATACATGTTGCTATTTTGTCTAACACTCTCAACCCCTTTTTTTCTTGAATTACTGTTGTTTGCCATTTTTACTCATTTCCTTGTGTCAATTCTTCCAGTTAAATTTTCCTGACTCTTACAATCTGGGTCACACATACTGTACAGCTCTGAGTTTGTCTTTGACATGATATACATTACATATCAGTCACTTACTTCTCTCCCTCTCCCTCTGTATCTCTTCCTGTATAAAGTATTTGCTGAATTGTTTCTATATTCCTAGGCCCCAGGCACAGTGAGACACCGATTAATTTCTAAAGGAGTTAAAGAAATAAGATGAGGGCAAGAAAACAGGAAGACAGAAAGTCTGGTATTTTTGTGAACACAAAGGAATTTGTTTACATTCAAGAAATATATATTTATTTTATACTAACTATGTTCCAGGCCCTTACAAACACACCAGCCCTATATTTGGAGCAAGGTAAAAATATTTAGAATTTTGAATGTATATCTTAGGAAATGAAAAAACAGGGAGGATCAAGGCCCTACCCTTTCTGAGACCACTGGCTCAGTAAAGATCATTGATGTTTTCCCTGTATAAATGGTCATTTTTTGTCTCCTTCAGTGTGATAGGAGGTGCTATTTTGTGTCCTCTGAGTGTATATTGAGACATCTGCTTTAATCCAATGGACAATAAGCACTTCCTTTTCAAAAAGTAAAACTGACGTCCTGTCTCTCAGGTCTTATCCTTGGGCCATGAAGTGCAGAGGGCTGTTCTTTAATGAAAATTCAAATACAGTGTCTTGAAAGAGGAACCTGGGAGCTAGTGCTGTACATCACTTTGAATACTGTAAATATGCTCTTATTCTATACTGTCACTATGTACCTTGCTTTCCCCATTCAGTATCATATTTGGACAAGGTGTTCCTTTACATATACTATTTGTCTACATAAGTACACAGTCAACATGTAAAATGTTACCCACTACCCCTATATAGCTCTTCTCATGATTCATGTATTTATTAAAATTTTTCTCCTCTGTTGTTTTATTATCTGCATTTGTATTCTCTCTCTCTCTCTCTCTCTCTCTCTGCATATTATCACACACACTCTGTCTGATTACCTTCCCACACAATTATTTTCTTAATCATTTACAAAATATTTCCATGTAATATGGTATTTAGTATTAAATACTTCACTATATTTACCTAAGAATAAAACTATTCTCTTAAATTCCATGAATTTACAATTTGTGCAATAGTTTAAATGTCATAGCTCATCTTTATTCAGATTCATCAGTCAGTCCAATAATATAGTTAAAGAGCTTTTCCCCTCCATTTGAGTTTTAATCCAAGACAGGTATTCCAATTAAATGTGTTTCTTTAGTATTACTGAACATGCAGCAACCTTTTCCTTTTTTAATTTTTTTTCCTCAAGTTAAAAACATTGGTTATAAAGTTAAGCATCTTATGATGAACAATTCAGTAGAATTCATTAAATTCATGATACTGTATAAACCACAAATTTATGAACTTCTGGGACATAATCATAATTGCAAAACAGAAGTTCAGATCCATTGCACAGTTACCAACCCCACCTACCTCTAGACTCTGGAAACTACCAAGAAACACTGTCCCAATAGATTTATCCACTCTGGATTTTTATTATAATTATAAACACAGAGCCATTAGTGTCTGATTTTCTGCACTTGGAATAATTTGTCTGAGGATCATTCATGTCATATCATGTGTCAGTACTCATTTTATTTTATGGCTGTATAGTATCCCTAATATGGACATATGTATCTGTATGCATATCACCATTCATGCATTAGATGATAGATCAACTTTACTTGAATGATAAAATCTCAAAGTTTAACTTCTAGTTAAAATTATAAAAAACCCTTAAGCATCCCCTAATTTTCAGATGTTCCTTTTATGCTAATGAATGAATATTTAGACGTACATTCGAAATTTATAATATCAAGCTTGTTTTTTCTCACTCTGTGTTGACTAATGGTGGTATCATTGTTGTTTTTCAGAAGATAATCACAGTTAATTAGTTACCATTCCTACCTATTCCTACCCTTGAAATTTTGATGTTCCTTGTGATCTTTTAAAGTAGAACAGAAAAACATATATATGTATCTTAGACCAGTGGTTATATATATATATATATATATATATATATATATGCTTATTTTGCAATTTGGCATATTACTATATGTCTTGGTTACTTTTCTCTCATTGCTGAGACAAATACCTGAGACTCAAAGCTAAAAGAGGAAAGGTTTATTTAGCTTACAGTTTTTGGAGGTTTCATCCCATAATTTGCTGGCTCCAATGCAGAGTGGTATATGGCAGAAGGCAACAGTTCATGGAGGCAGAAGACAGCAAAAGCAACAAGAGCAAAAAGGGAAGTGCATGCAGAGAAAACTCCTTCTGTCCCTTACATTGTGTTTAGGTCACCTATTCTAGGTAGGTGAGGCATTCCCACTCATAAGCTCAACACTGGACCACGAATCAGTCACAAATTCTAGAAGCCTGGCTGGGGATTTTGGCATAAGTTCCTGCCTAGAGACTGCAGAGTCCTGAGTTCAATCACTGGTACCAAAAAAAAAAAAAAAAAAAAATTCTACAAGCCCACCTGCGTGACTGCATGAGGCTTTGGGAGGACATCTAAACTCAAACTGTAACAATATATTTGGCAATTTTCTTCTTTGACAAGAATAAGAACTGTCGTAATCTTTCTGTCTGACAAGAAGAAAATCTCAATTTCTATACCTTATGATAATCAATTCAATAGAATTCATTAAGCTCATAATGCTGTATAAAATATCTCAAAACCAAACCTTGAACCAAGGATGTGTTTCCCAGAGAGCAGTACAGGGATGAAAAGAAGAGAAAATGAATGTGCCTTTTTCACTTAAGGTCATATGTGGCTATTTCAGCTGGTCTCCCCTGACTTTGAATACCTCACCCACAGCTGACCTTATCTGTTTCATTTTTAGACTATAAACCAAAGGATTAAGGACAGGAGTCAAAAAGAGGAAGAGGGTGGCCATGGTGACATGGAGATTAGAAGATTTAAAGGTGCCAAACCTATGAATTAAGGCCAGCACGATGAGTGGCACATAAAAGATGAAGACAGTGAAGATGTGGGAAATGCAGGTACTAAGTGCCTTGAGCTGACCATGCCTAGAGGCAATGCCCAGCACTGTTTTCAGGATGAAGATATATGAAATGAGGATGAACACAGAGTCAATGCCAAAGGAACAGAGGACTAGAGACAATCCATAGATGATATTGACTCTGACGGGGCCACAGGCCAGCTTCATCACATCAGGATGAAAGCAGTAACAGTGGGATAAAATGACACCTTTGCAGAAAGGCAAGCACTTGAGCAGGATTGGTAATGGTGCCATTAACACTGTGCCCCTAACTATGGCTACAAATCCAATCCCAGTAATCCGAGGAGGAGTTAAAACCAGAGTGTAGTGCAGGGGGTTGCGAATAGCTACAAATCGGTCAAAGGCCATGGCCAGCAGGATGGCTGATTCCATGGAGGAGAAAGTGTGAATAAAAAACATCTGTGCTAGGCAAGAGTGGAACTCAACCTCCCTGTGATTCAGGAGGAAGACTTTGAGTGCTGTAGGCAGAGTTGATAAAGATAGACCCACATCGGTAGCTGCCAACATAGACAGGAAGATGTACTGGGGCTCATGAAGGGTGCAGGTGGTTTTGATAACAAAGAGGATAGTAGAGTTTCCTAGGAGGGCAACTAAGTACATAATGCACAGAGGGACAGAGAACCATGCTTGTGTAGATTTTAGTCCAGGGATGCCCATTAGCAGCAGAGAGGGTGGCTGAAACCAGGTGCTGTTCGTAAACTCCATGAAGAGTGGCTCATGGGTGTCAGATCAGCTTCAAAATATTCCTATTAAAAGGAAAAAGAAGGTACATTGTGAGTAGGAAGAGACAGCACATCGAGCTTTTCTGGGCCAACATTAATTCCAGACATATTTAAATTAAACAATTAAGCCCTAGAATGTTTCCATTTATCTGAATAACTATCTAGAATTAAGACAATGGGTATTAAAATGTAAGATCAGAGAGAATTCCTTTGGTCTAAACCACACAATCAATGATCAAATCAAAATGAAAAATGAAGAATGCATTATTTTATATCTATGCTTAGGAAAATAGTTTTTCTCAAAAGACTTGGGAAAAATGATCAAAATATGTTATATACATTTATAAATAGGTCAACATGAAGTACACTATTCTGTAACTAATATGCAATTTTTTGAAGTTCTCTTCTTTTTAATATTTTTAAATAATATTGTATCTACTTTTATTTTCAGTCTCTTCCAAGACTTTTAAGAAATTCTTATACTTTCTTCCAGAACTGGAGTAAATACTCCAGTTTCTTGAAGCATGAACGTTTTTTCTGGCACTTCTCTCTGAAAAAAAATTTTATTGTAATAGCCCACGTGAACCCCAACTCATATTTAAAAATTTATGTGATGTCTTCAATTATTATGATGAATTTCTCAATTGTTTAATATTTTCTTTTAAATAAAATATGTAATTATTCTTAGTAGAATGTACTCATCAAAATATGACATGAAGGGGACTCTTTGGGGCTGGTAGGCCCGCCCTTCATCTGCAGGGAACTGCCTGGAGATCGGCATCTGGGCCAGGTCTGTTTGGGCCCATAGCCCCGCCCTTCACCCCCAGGAAGTCTCCCAGAAAGCAGCATCTCGGCCTGTCTTTTTGTGACCCGAAACTCTCGGACCAGCAGAGTGGCCCGGGCTGTTTGGATTGGGAATATTGTGGAGACTGGCATCTTGGCCAGGTCTGTTTGGGATTGGGGACTTTTCAGAAACCAACATTCTGGCCTGACTCTTTGGGACCTGTAGGCCCTTCACTCGCAGGGAACCTCCTGGAGACCTGCCTGGGACAAGGCATGGAGGCCTGGCCTGCCTGAGATTCCACA
>PVJX010012367.1:0-50600 GCA_004027295.1 Dolichotis patagonum
CAGGAAATCAAGGCAGTCACAGCAGTACAATTAAGTGGACTCACTAAAGAGAGTTTCCACAACTACTTCCACAATGGATCAGAGAAGTATGCACGATGCCAGGGATACTTTTTGAGGGCAGGTAGTGACAATATATCTTTTATTATTACCACCTTTACAACTGAAACATTCATGTTATTGTTCAAACTCATCTCTTAGAAGCAAGTAAAAAGAGCATGAAAAGAAAGCAAAGAGGCAAAAGAGGAAGAGATTCTTTCTTCAAATAGATCTTTAACTGGAAAAAAGTATGTTCCAACCATTAAAATAAATAATCCAGTCCAGAAGTCACATTAGGACTTGTCTTTAGGGCAGTATAGTTCAATGTCATCTACATATTAAGTATAATGATCTATTGAAATATAGGCTACTAGCTTGTCTTCAGTTTCTTCAGATTCGTTAAAGACAAGGGTCTGGAATCTGATTTTCTACAAATATCCAAGACGATTCTCACATACACTGATGTTTGGTCACTGATGTCATTCTTCTTCTTACACAAGTTTTAAATATCTTTAAAGCATTTATGTGTGTCATATTAGTTTCCTGTGGGTCCTGCAATGAATGTCCACAAACTTTGTGGATTAAACTGGTGTAAATTTATTTTCTTATGGTTCCACAAATCTGAGATCAGTTTCAGCCTGGAAGCTGAAAATTGCAGAGTCAGAATTTATTTTCTTTGCATTTTTCAACTTCTATACCAACATTCTTTGATTCATGTCTCTTTCCTCTATTTTCAAAGCCCACCAAATAGTATTTCAAATCTTTATTTCACTTCTTGTGATGGGATGGGATTTTTACTACTTTAAGACTCTCCCTCTGCCTTCCTCTTTTAAGGTGAGACTGCCTTTTGTGCCATCAGAAAAATACTCCAGGACTATATTCCTAGCTCAATATTCATAATCACACTGTAAAAGCCTCTTTTTTAGCAGAGTAATATAAGAATCACAGGATTGAGGGATTAGGAACTGGATTCATTTGGGTATTCTGCCTAACACACACACACACACACACACACACACACACACACACACACACGCCTAGATGACTTTGCAGTGATTCAAGATAGAATATGAATCTTGAAATTAATATTCCTAATGAATTCTAATGTATTTACAGTGCTTTGAAAACATGTCTTTTGCATTACAAAAAAGGATATTGTTTGTCATTTTGTTTTAAAATCTAGTTCACTTTGTAAAGTTTCGTCCCAAAGCTTTACAAAGTTTACAATCTTTTGTAAATTTCTGCATACTACATATTCTAAAAATAGCAACAAACATAAAATGAATACCTAGTGTCAGAAGTTGTTAGAGTATGTGGACAATTGATTGGAATATCAAAGATCAATGCCTATTTGAACACCTATCCCATCCCCTATAACTTTATCTTTATAATGATACATTCAGAGAAATTATTATACTAGTTGTCTATTATCAGGCTTTTTTATACTTTATTTGATAATTAAAAATCATAAGATTATTTATGTAACTCCTCTAAGAGTTTTGAAGTTACCAAAGGAAGCAATTAAATTCATTTTTTTCTATTTGCAGTTAGCATGATTATGATAATGTATCATAACTTCTGTTCTATGAAGCTTGGAGACTCATTTGATTCTTTTACAGTATTCTCTAATTTTCCTGTTTAATTAAACAGGTAAAGGAAGACTATGTCGAGGGCACAGCAGAAGGGACCATAGATGATTGGAGTCACTCGCGGTAGCAAGAGTACTATTCTGATGATGATGTATTAGATTTCTCTAGTCAGCAATGTCCAGTCAATTGTTTTTGCATTTCCGTCTTCGGGGCCAGCTGCTTCTCTATCAGCTCCCACCGAGCTTCACCATAATACAGCAAAGCCCTCCGGGGCTTGGCTGTCATAGCTAACAGCATTTGCTTCCCCAATGTGGCTCCCTGCTGAGTCTCCTTGTGTTTCACTTTTACAATGTACGAAATCCACTTCACATAGCTGTTTATGCTCTGGCTCTTTTATGGTGTCATGCTTTTTCTTTGGTGTACTTAGGGCTAGAAAGTCTTCTATTAGTTGTTTTCTCCTTTAACTAGCTGCCTACCACTCTTGTGTCTTTGAGCTATATAATCTCCAATAGGTAGCAAACTAAATTATCTGACATTTTTCTCTGTGTCAATTTATTTCAAAAGTGTCTTAGCAGTTTTTAGGAGTAAATATTCATTAAGTTAATGTACCTGTAAAGATTAAGTTTCTTTCAACTGCAAATAAAATGTAAGTATGCTCACAAATGCACTTTTAAGACATGATGGTTAATAACAAACATATTTAATACCAAACAGAAATTGAGTTTTGGTACAAAAGACATTTAATGAGCATGGAAGATATAATATCAAAATTTCTTATTTGGAGAACTGAAGTAATAACATCAACTACACATATTACTATTTATAAAATGTCACCATTCATCTGACAAATAGCAGATGTTAATGAAAATTGGCTATATTATACTGTAAAATATGCATAGTTGTTTATTTAATTCAGCATAAACCTTTCATACTATTATTGGTCAGACCTGTGCCTATTGCTTGACTAAACTATGCTCAAGTATTATACTAATTTCAATTAACTCATTGCCTAGGAAATGGATCAGAAACTCCCTTTAAGCACATAGAACCAGTTGTGGAGGGAGAAATTGAAACTATCACTATGTCTTACATGCAGGGATCATGTTTTCTATAATGAATAAATGCCTCCTCCCAACATCATTGTTTGCAACATTTTAAAATATTGTTTCTCCCTTGGTCTCTCTGAAACATCCAAGTACTTCTGTTGCTCAACAAATTTCAGTATATTCTCAATTTTTCAGTAAGAATCCATAGTACATACAAGCAGTAACACGAGTTACTTAGATCAAACATTTCCAAATCCTGTGCAAATTTACACTTATCAAAGACAGCCATTAAAATGTCTATGGAGATGCCCAGTCACATGGAGTGGCTGATTCTGCCATTCTCCTGTTCAAGTGAATCCAAGCTCTTCAGGCTGCCACAGCCCATGACTCCCACATATTATATACGTATGCACACAGTATGAGATCTTGAATTACAACCATCCATGATCTCCCATCTATTTCTACCTACAGAAAGCACAATAGGTGCTTTCTAGTGATGTTTGCATACGAATAAAATAGTGATCTAAAGAGGTTCTTGACAGCGAGGACAGTTACCCCTTCATCATATGCCTTATAAATTTTGGAATCTAAGAAAATAAAGACATTTTCTGTGTGTCTGTAAATCCAAGAGCATTGATGTCAGATTGAAAGGGTCCTTATATAATTAAGGCTTTACAAAGAGCAATATAACATACCCACAGCATCAAGTGCATTTTATAATAGCACGTAAAAGCTTCATTGTTGTCATCCAGTGTTTTATGATCACTTAAAACAACCTAAACGGTGTAATGTAGGTAAGGAAACAGGTAAAGTTCCATTCCTGTGTTTTATATTACACACTATATTCTTTTTTGCCAGATATAACAAAACTTGGATTATAAAATTCAATGAAAGTTACTTCAAAATTCTGGTCAAATGATTCAGATAATGGTACCACCTTAAAGAATTGTAGCATCTCTTGGACTAACGGTGATAGAGGCAGCAAAGCAAGGATTGAGGAGTTGGTTTCACATCCAGACTTGACTGTGCTCACCCAGCATCGTGTGCGAGTCATTAGACTTTTCTGTGCCTCTGTGTTTAAATCTGGAAAATTGAGATAATCAGGTTTTACAACATCATTATAGGAGTCACTACTTTAAAACTTCTGAAAGGCTTAGAGTAGAGCACCAGAGGAAAAACTCAACAGATTATAAGTTAGACTATTACAACTGCAGATAAAATACATCTATACCTTATCTCTATATAGTGTGGCACCAATTCCTATGTCACATTCATGTAACAGCGAATGTGAAAAAGACATTAACATCATCAGAAAAAAATGTTTATTCTATTAAATCCATACTTTTCATACGACCAAAGCAACAGCATCAAACAGTCACTTTACCTACGACCAATAGTCTATGCCACACGCTAAACTTAGAAGTTGTTTTTAAAACTGATGCTTGTGATATATTGTTGTATTAGCCTTATTACAATATTATCTTTTGAATTTTATTCATTTCCTCCTCTGGAGTAAAAGTTTCAAAACGGAGGACAGGAACATCTTAATGTAAGATAGTTGCCAAATATTTCCCCCTACTGAGGTAGATGAGAGGTTTTCCTTACCAATTCATGGAACAATCCTGTCTGACTTACATAATTGCTTTGGAACAGATTTGGTGTACATGCATTTCAAAACAAACTCCAAAGTCCAGTAAGTTATTGTACCTTAAGTTGTCACATAAAAACAGTGAGAATGAAAAATTCTTCTTTTGTCATTTTCCTTATTGTCAGAGCATAGAAAATGGTTCAAATAATGCAATATTTTCTCAAAGATAATATCTCTGATCTCTGAAAGAGAAAATAAAAATTAATTACAGGATTTCTAGAAATCATACAATTCTGACTTCTTAGGAAAAATAAAGAGAAAAGAAGGTAGAAATGAAGGAAGGGCGAAGAAGGGAGAAAAAGAAAGAGAGAGAGAAAGAAAGAAAGAAAGAAAGAAAGAAAGAAAGAAAGAAAGAAAGAAAGAAAGAAAGAAAAAAGAAAGAGGAAAGAAAGAAAGAAAGAAAGAAAGAAAGAAAGAAAGAAAGAAAGAAAGAAAGAAAGAAAGAAAGAAAGAAGGAAAAAATATTAGGGGAGGGAGCAGAGAAGAAGGGGGAAAATGTACCTTAAAAGGAGTTTCTGAAAGAGAAAAATTCTGAGAGGTGTGCTAAAGCCTATTGTAGTACTGAATTTTGAACATACTATCAGACTTTATTCAGACATAATGTATTTTCATTTTGCAGTTAGGTTAAATATTATATCAAGTAATGCATTTCCCAATTGATTTATCAATTCTACAGGTGATAAACTTCCTATGTATGTTTTAGTAACTCTAAATCTAGTCTATTTCTTCTAAGATTTATTCTCTAATCTTGTTTTTCACTAAAAGTAGACTATTTCTTCTCACTGAAGATCTATTTTGAAATGTTCATTAGTTGTTGAATTTGTATCAGTAGCCACAGTCCCACCTCCCCTCTTGCCCTTCTTACCTTTCAACTTCTATTCTCCTCAATGGAAATACCGCCACATTTTTCTTTCATCTTATTTTTTAATGACTAGAGGTATGATAAAACCATTTTTTTAGAAAGAGCTAGGTCAGTAATATAAGGCATTTTTATAAGATTCTCTACCATGCATAACAGAGCAAAACAGGAAACAAATGGAAGCAAACTAGAGTTGTGTGAAATTGCTCATTTATTCCTCTCAAATAGTTTTCATTTTTTCATGAAACTGCTGAAAAATTCACAAATTGTGTTCCAATGAGATGAATATTTGTTTTCCAAGTTTTCAACAAAACTTTCATCTCTAGGTACACATTTTACATGCGTAAGACATCCTGTCCCCGTGTGTGCTGGGAGTACCTGCTTGTTCGCAGGCTTGAAAATGGAAGTGAAATAAAAATATGCACAAACTGCTTCATTGGACAAGAAAAAATGCAAATAGTGCTATTTGTCATAAATTCACAGGAATGTGTGTGTAAGTGTATTTTTCTTTTTGCCTTTTTACAATTCCAATGAAGAGACTAATCTTTAAAGATCTTCCTAGTAGGAAATTTTGATTTACATTTGCCTTTTCTTCCTTCTTAGTTAATTTTATTGTGAGAAGGTAACTCATACATCTGTCTCTCCATTTTTATTCATAATAAGGAAAAATAATAATATATAGTCTAGATGCTTTGGTTTTCTCAGCATTTTTGTTTCCATGTATAAATTTTCTTTTGATCATAATGTAATAATTCATTCATTTCCTGCCTCAAAGTGTAATTTTCTGAATGAACAACTTTAAATGCCGCACTCCTTTAATGGATCAGTAATACAACTGCAAGTTTGGGTATCTGCTCATTTGAAATACCATGTAAAGGGTATCTTAAAATTGCTTTTCCTCTATGTGCTTTAAATGATATTAAAGTACTGCTTAATTTAGATGAGTTAAATTATTTCATCCTATAACTCTGACAAAGACATTTGTAAGATAGTAGCTCAACATAAAATGCCATTTAAGGTCTCTCCAATCGAGGTTGAGCTGGAAGCCAAAATTCCTTTCCCTCCTGCATTTTCTCCCTCCCTTTCTCTCTTCTTTCCTTCCTTCTTTTTTCCTGCCTGCTGGCCTCTTTTACTCTTCTTGTGATTTCTAACGTCTCAGACTTTGGTAATACTTTATCTTCTACCTTCACCACAGCTAATGGAAGAAACCTGGATGAAAAAGTACAAAGACACATAGCAGTGACAAATGACAAGAAATAGGGAAACTTGGGCTCACTGTGCCCAACCTAACTGCTGTGATTTCCAAAGTGTTGCATAATCCTTCAAGAGCTAATCAGTCTGCTTTTGTCATTCTGTAGCATTGTGCCAAAACTCTGAAACTTCATTGAAACTCTTTGTTTTGATTTTCTAAAATTCCTCTCTACCAACAGATTCATTTATATTTTTATTGGTCTCTCAAGATTTCATTTATTGAAGATAGCATGATAGGAGATCACCCCAGCCACTCACATCTATTGTCCTCCCATGTATACAAGGCATCTTTCTGATTATGTATAAAATATTACTCTTCTTCTTCTTCCTCCTCCCTCTCCTTCTTTACAGTGACCATAATATTTTTGTCTGCACATATGCCTCTTCAGATTTTAAAAATACAGTCTGAGTATGAAAGTAATATATTGTGTCTTTTAAGTTAATCTTCCACTTTTTACCTTCAAAATTACCTCAAAAAATATACTGTCATGTACCTATTTCAGAGAAACACTTTTTTCTTCTCTTACACATTCAGAACATTTCTAGTCACCACAGTGTGTGAGGATTTCTTCACACCAGTAACTTAATCCCCACCAGACACCAAATAACTATCTCAAAATTCAACTCAATTTGACATTACTTACCTGGAGAGTCAGATGTCACAGACTAAGTGTTTGGTCCTATCAATAAAACTGTGCTATTACAGACTCCAATCACAAACACTAGCCTGCCACTTACACTTCTCACCAACAGCAACAAATCAAGGTTTCTATGATTCTCTACTCATGCTCAGTTAATTTGCTGTATAGCTCATAGAACCCAAAGAAACTATTTGATGAAGTTTTTGCATTCAATTTAGAGATTATTAGGACTGGGGTGTAGCTCAGTGTCACAGTGCCTGCCTGTCAAGTGCAAGGCCTTGGGTTTGATTCCCAGTACACCCCTGCCCAAATTAGAGACCATTAAAATGGATGCAGAAGAACAGTTATACCATAGGGATCCTTAAGGCAGAATATGTGGGAAGGTCACAAACTTCCATTCCCTTTCCTAGCACATTGTCTTATGGGCGTCTCCATGAATTCAGCAAGTAAGAAACTCTTGAACTCCAAATTCAGGGATTTCCACATAAGATTCCTCATGCAATCATGCTGCATACTTAATTCAAATGTCAACCATTCCATCTTGGTTACTTTTCTCTCATTGTTGAGACAAAATACTTGACAGCCAAAGTGTAAAAAGGAAAGGTTTATTTAGTTTATGATTTTTTGGAGATTTCTGTCCAAAATCAGTTTGCTCCAAGGCAGGGTTGGATGGCTGAGGGCAACTGTTTCTGGCAGCCCACACAGAAAGAGCACACAGGATAAAGACAAAGCACACTTCCTTCCTGCCCTTACATTGTGTGTCAGCTCCACCCCTGGGTGGGTGCAGCACTCAAGCCACCAATCCCAGCACTAGACAACAACCCAGTCACACACCTAGATTCAACAGTATCCATGACTGCATGAGGCTTGGGGGAGGCATCTGAACACAAACTATGACACCCTCTCTTCTTCCTACAGAAGGGGTGTGGCTGCACTTCCATTTTCTAATAATGACATGATCTTTCTGGTGACCAGCACTTGTCAAAAGACCAAGAACATTCACTTCATTATAACGAAACATTTCTATCACCAACCAAATTTAAAAGATTCAGAGTTTTGTGTCAGATGTTCAAAGGTTTGAGGACTTCTGTTTCAGGACCAAAATGTACATTTATTAGTTCACAGTATCAGTGCATTTTAATAAATACTACAGTTTTATTAATAGGTTATAATTCATCCTCCTCAAGAAGTTTAAAACCAGATAGGTAAGAAAATTGTGGTAAGTGGCAATTCTGAATACTGTAAGGGGAACATGACCTTGGTGTGGAAAATCAGAAACACCACTGAGGATAGCATAATAATTACTGAGTAGGAGTTACCAGTCACAAGGATGAACACAGGTATTACAGAGCTTTAGACTAAGGAAACCTTTACAAAGACTCGTGAAAAATAAAGTAGGAATAATCAGAATACAGATAGTTCATGGTGCCCAGAGATTATAATGTTAGAATTGTGCTGTCAAAAAAGAAGTATGAGAAGGGACCAGTTCATAAAGAGCTCATGGATGAAAGAGAAAATTATTCATTTTTTCTTGATAATACTGGGCAGAGAATCATTTACATATAGAATAGTTTTAAAAAGGGGATGGCATGGTTGTGTGTATGTGTTTTAATTACCAAAAACTAATCAAGACTGGAAACAATGATAAACCTGAATTCTTCTAGTCTCTTTAGTGAAAATTTCTACTACATTTTCACTCCATGTATAAAACATTTATTATAAATATTCTGATATAGAAGTATTTACTCCCTTTTCATCTGCACTCACAGGTTTGACTCTTAGTTGCTGAAGGTAGTATAAGTTGAAAAAATTGTTGACTCCTTATTAACAGAAATGAGTGTAGGGAAACAACCTCTTATTATGTTTATTTGCTTAAAAGTATTATTACATCTCACTTACAACCCTATTCTACATTATTGCAAAACATAAAAACTCTGGTTATTTTGCTCACATGTAATATTACTGTTTACCACAAGAATTTGTCAAATAAATCTGTCAAATAAATCATTGCATAAACGACATGATAATTCAACTTCCTTGAAATAACATTACTGGGCTTGACCAATATGAAAATATCTTAGTTGTTTTCAATTTCTTCAGTAGTTATAGCAAACAAGAAGAATATAAGAATTGGTAAGTCCCACATATGACCCTAAAGTGTCAGTCTGAAAGTTGGAGGAAGAGGAAGGAGAAGGACAAAGTTGAAAAACAAATGTATTACTGCTTACAAGGCAAGTGTTAGATAGTGCCGTGTAAGATGCATAACAATGGGAAATAAGGCCGTGAGTTATATCTCAGTGTGCTTCTTACACAGCAGAAACAGTGGCTTTGATGGTATTCTTTAGGAACAGGAGATCCAAGAGTTGATCTGACCAGGTCTGTAATGTTCCTAGTTGAAGATAATAGATAGCAGGATCATCAGAACGGAAATGAAGAACATAACCTTAATTCATATTGTTTTGAATCTCAATAATCTTTCCATCATTCCTAGAAACAATATAATTTTATTTGTCATATCCATAAATTCTGTATTCTTAATCAGCCACCTACCTAAATTGTAGCATCCCTAGTTACAACCACTTCTTGGGAGACAGCAGAAGTTACCAGCTGTTCTTTGGTGAGCTGGTTATTTCACTGTAAAAGCTGGGAAAGGCAGGGATGCAAAAGGTTTGCAAACCACGTTAGGGCCTCCTCCCACTTGGACGCTGTCTCTGATAAGCATATGTACTTACATTCTCAACTCTTATCAGGAAGACACGGCCAGATTCATAAATCTTCTAATCGTGTCTCGCAAAGTATATCTTACTTTCACGTTTCTATGTTATGGTCTATAAATTAGAGTATTTTTTATTTAATGAAGACTCAACTAATTCAACTTTCTCAGGCCATTGAACAAGAATGTGAAGCCCCATTTCTTTACAAAGTGTTAAAGATAGCACCAGCTATCATGTAGAATAGCCTCTTAGTTAAAGTAGTACCTAAACCAGACTAATGAACTGAAACCATTTCATAGGAATTTTATTCTACCCCATTTATTTAATGCAGTATCCAAAATATTGTGCACTCTTTGACTGCCTGGTGAGAGAATATGTTAGTTATACATTTATTCACAGCTCAGAATCACTGTTCATTAATGGCCCCTCTCCTTGTGAGAAGCACACTTTGTGCAAACATTCGCTGGCTTATCAGTCAACCACATTACATTTATGAAGTGTCCTGCATGTGTCCATCTCACTGTGCTATGCAGACTCTTTACAAGTGAGGACACACTAAATATTTAAAAGATCAAATCAAACAAATAAGTTTTTTAGTTAAACCTTACAAGTCAACAGGAAGTGTAAAGTCCTCATGCATAAAAGAAAAGAATCTCAAGCCAAAGACAAGGATGTGAAAGGATTTGTGATCTAGTAGAATCAGACTGAAAGGTGGCAGGTAGAGGTCACGGACTGTAAATTGGCGCAGAAACTTTTCTGAAATTGGAAAATCATTATGTGACAAGTCTCCACAGAGTGAGTACAAAATGGAAATTGTATTAATAATAACACATATACACAGACTTTTCAATAATCTTAAGGTCAAAAATGTGATTTTAAAGGAAGGGAAATCATAAAGTTACCAGCATAGATTACATTTTAAACATTTATCCTGGAGAACCAATCAGTAGCGACCAATTTTATCTGAACTAAATTCAAGGAAATTTGAAAACATCCATGCTTGAATATCACACAGATAATTATGCAAAGCATCAAGCTGCTTCAGTAGGTCTGCAGGGACTAAAAAGAATATCTGAGTATTGTCTGCATCCATACGACACTGTAGGCCACAGTGCTGAATAATGTTATTCACTAAATATATCTAAATAGGATTTCAAACAAGCCCAAGGGGAATCTGAAAGTGACTTGGCAAAGCACAAACCATTCCCTAAAGGAATAAATTGTAAGGAGAATATATGGATAAAGAAACTACCCACGGCAACCCATGTTAATTCTAAAAATTCAAAAACAGAATGTTGTCAAAGAAAGACATGGTCAGCAGTACTCAGAGTAGACAAATAGTGTTAAAGGGGTAGACAAAATAGATATGAAACTAAAAAATGTTCAGAAACATCATGTTCTAATCTATGACTCAGAGAGAGTAGCATGCATTTATAATGTGAAATGCTAAAATTATTTCCCAGAAAAAAGTCAAGGTATTCTACCCCTTTCTCCAATGAAGTCTACTTTTTAAAAAATTTTGGTAAGGAAAAAAGGTTAAATGTGACATTCATTTTATGTTGCATTTAGTGGAGAAAAAACCATATATTGGCTATTGTATATATACATACAAATTTAACCAGACAGAATAGAAACAGGACCAGTGGAATTAGATAAGCAAGGAAAAAATTCTTCAAGAATGTTGCAATAAAGAAGAAATTGAACTTGAATCTCCTGTGAAACTAATGAAAAGAAAAGAATTTTCAAATGCTGGGTAATGGGCCAGGAATATAGCTCAGCGGCACTTGTCAGGTGCCAGATCGTGAATTCAATTCCCCAGGATAAGAAAAAAGAAAAAAAAAAAATGCAGGGTGACCTAATGGAAAAGTACGGGAGAAAGTTACAAGTGAGATTGGTCCAAGATTAAGCCATTCGGTTTTGCTAATTGCTACTTGCCACAAGCCCTTGTAAAAGTTAGGCTTCTCCTCTTTCAGGAAAACTGGATGACAGCTGTCTGTGTCTCTTGCCGTTTGTATTTCAAAGGGATGGCTCCAGGTCCCTGAGAAAGACATTCCTAGATCTTAAAACTGGCAAATATCTACAAATATTAACATCTCAAAGGAATCAGAGAAAATTACATTTTTTCTGAGGTAAGTGATCTGAGAAAAGAGAGGTCAAGGATCCACGTGAGGAAGAATGTTGGCTCACCTCAGCCAAGCTGTGGGATTAAGGCCATTTCTCAGAGGCTGGACTGCTTCAAAAGATCCTCTCCTATACTCAGGGTAACTGGAAATATTACAAATAGATCTTGTTTAACAGAAAAAACATATCAACTATCAAATTATCATAGCAAATTAAAGCCAAAGTTGTACCCTAGAACAATAGAAAGGTACAGATATATACACTGACATATTCATTATAATAAAACAGTCGTATTTAAATCATGCCACATGATAATGGTCAAAAACTGGTAAGCCTCTTGTTTGTTCATCTTATATGAAAGAGTAAGATGCTGATACACATGCTTTCGAAATTGTTTTACTAAGATAATGCATCTTCTCTAGTCAACAGTCATGAATAAAGAACTTTTATAATCCTTTCCTGTTAGTAGCAGTGAATATAGTCCTGCATAGATATGTCAGTATTGAAGGAGAGAAACTAATTCTTGACCACAATTAGTTTTAAATGAATAATGCCATACCCAGTGGGCAAAATGAAACCCACCAGATTGATTTTTCCTTGCCCTGAATTCTTTGTAATAAAATATTCATATATATGCTCTGAGGAGTTTGGCAGAACACACCTCAATTAACATACCTCAGTGCTTCTATTTGATGACACCAGATTAGAAATCTAAACAATGTAATAGAAAAAGTCTTTCATGATAAACAAACTCTTTTGCTGTGGGCGAGCTCAGATACACTTTAGTGCCTTTCCTAGAAGCTGAAGTTGCCTCCAAGTACCCACCTGGCTGCTCAGGCTCTGGCTGGCAAAAAAAATCCATGCACCTTCCTGCTCAATTTGTAGTAGTTTTGTGTAATTTTCTCTTGAAAGAACAACTAAAAATTGTTGGGAGCTGTTTTCTAAAGTCGCTGCAGGTAGTTAACAGTTTGGTTAAAAATAATTGAGCCAATTTGTTAATATGAAACTTAAACGCCCTCAGATAGGACACTATGTTCACAGGATGAAAGAGTGCCTGAGTGGAAGGTTCTCCAGGGAGGCCTGGAGCCAGACCCAGCATGAGGTGCTCTATTTTCTACCGTAAATCTTCACACTTCTACAAAATCGTTGGAAGCCAGCACCTCTGCGGGTAGTTTCGCTTCTTCTTTCCACTGTCACTAGTCCCTGCTGGGAGTACCTCTAGTTGTTCCTAAGCAGATACCCTACAGCTAGCTCCAAGCATTAACAGAATGCAGAGTGAATCGAATATAGTATGACAGATGACTCCAGAAAGGACAGCCAAGGTAGAAAAGAAGACAATAACTGAGACACACTGCACTTGTCACCAATAAAGATACAACTGAAGCAAATGCTCCCAAATAGGGGAAAAAAATCATTCTTTTATATCAGTCCTACTTACACTTCTAATCTTTGAAATAAATTGTTTATCCTTCTTCAGTTTCAAGTGCAGGTCAGAAGTCAGGCGTTCTGCCTGCAAACATTACCTTCACTATAAGTGATCCAGTATTTCTTCCTGTTACAGCTACCAGTCTAGTTCAGCCTCCTGTATTGATAAATATGTGTGCAAATGTATTTATATGTACTGTATTGTTGATTTTTTTCTATTCAGTATATATTATTAACTACTTTCCCTTTAAGAGACACACTTCACTATGAATCCTGAAGGAAGACACAAACCCATATCCTCGTACTCACTCAGCCACTGACTTAGAAATCGTAAACCAATTCTCTCAAGATGATTTTAACAAATATTTATTAGTACATGTTTGCGAGTACTAATAAATATACATAATGTTTCGGTAATGTTCACATTCCTTGTGTGGAGTTGGTACTTGCACATAACATTTTAATTCCTTCTTTGATTCCCTTTCTTCCATTTATTGTTCCCTTTGTAATTTGAGAAAGTCTATCCCTCTACTTCCTATTAGCTATCTTTATTTATTTTGCTCTTTATTTTTAATTTGTATATCTGATTTATTTTACTTCACATTGCCTCAGGGTGTATTAATTTTCCTACAAATGATTCAAATTTATCTTTCTTTGTGGCAGACTGATTCTCCATTGCATTGAAGTATCAAATTCTCTATTCATCTGATATATAGGCCACTTCCAAGACTTGCTAGTATGAATTGCATTGCTATAAACATTAGTATGCTCAGTCACTATAATATGAGGTCTTTAATTCTCAGGAAGATATCTAGGAGGAGAAGAGGTGGGTCAAATGAAATTTCTAACTTTAGTCTTTTGAAGAATCAAGATTATTATTTTAAAAATCATAATTGGGACAAAAATATTCTACATCAAGAAATATCTTTTTTAGTTTCACATATCCAATTAAAATTTTCTTCCTAAATTTCTTTGCCATTGTCACATTGCAAATCCATAAATAGGCAACAGGGATTCTCACATGAGCAGGTAAGCATTTTTCTCAGCAGGACTATATTCCACCGAGTATTTTTCTGTTTATCCATAGGCATACACATATGCTGTACAGTCATCTAAAATATATCAATAGAATAAAATCAATAATTTTCACATAGAAATGTTCATATTAATCATACATTATAGTTATAAAATCTGTAAAATACATAACAGTATGCATAGATATTATGTCCAATATTAACAAAATAATTAAATTATCACTGCATATTTAAAAGTATTTCCAATATATTATGTTCACAGCCAGAAACAACATCTTCCTAATTTTAGACTAATTTGTTAGACTGAGTGATTTTACATTATATATATATATATTTATATTTACTAATTTATGATTTGTCTAAGACCCCTACAGAGTATTTATTCTCTTGATTTTGTCATTGTAGCAGGCTCAGAAGATAAGTTGATCAAAAGATACTTCCTTTTTTAATTAATAATTTACAAAAAAAAACCCAAAGCAAGCTAGATCAGAAAATGCCTACAATCTAGACTTTAGTGCTTCAAAATATATTTCTTCTTAATCCTTCCCTCACTCTTCAAACTAATATTTATTTCTCTTCAAACTAATATTTACCATTAATTATATTAACTCTAATAAAACAAAGCAACAATGGGAAATATTTGTTCAACACATTCTTCGTGTAAACTATTCAAAAAGTTAAATAGAAGAAATAGCAAAAGTTCTGAGTAAACATGCATTGTGTTTTTTTTGGTGCTGTGAACTGTCCTTGCACCTGCTGAGCAAGTGACGGGTCTCCAGCCCTACTTCCTCCTTCTATATGTCTATGCATCACAAAATACCTTCATCAAATGTATTTCCTATAGATGAGAATATTTAAAAATTGAAAATATAAAGTTAAGAAACATAGCAATCTTGGTAAACAAAATATATGTGAAGTGAAAATCTAATGAAGCATTATGAAGGCACTGGAAGAAGAGCTACAGATCAAATGTGTCTTCATGAAAACAAAATAGCCAAGGCTAAGGCAAATTAGAGCAACTAACATGCAAGACACTAGTATATAGGTTTACATATGAAAGGCTTCTGTCACTATGCTCTACACTGACCTTAATGAGGTCATTAAACCAATGTAATATTAGTACAATTGCATCACCTCAATGCCCTTTAAAATCTCAAGAAGGTTGTCCATGTTTACTCTCATATACATGAGCTCATAACACATAAGAATAACTCATGCAGATTTTCTAAGATCCAGTGCTTATAAAACGGCATTGTATGAACAATAGTGTAGCCCCCATTTGTTTTTCAAATATTTCCACACTTCAAGCAAACACTTGTATAAAGCCTGAGGCCATGGGATATGTATGAACAATTTCATGTCAGTCAGCAAGAAATATTACTTTATTACTCTCGATATTTCCATGTTAACATTTTATGTTATAAGGTTAAAATTAGTTTGGCTGATGGCTAACATTAAAATCAAGGTTACCTGTAAATTTCACTTACAAAATTCATATTTGTTTAAAAGCACAAAGTAATTTTTAAAAATTCTTGTCCCTTTAAATATTTTTTAACTCTTTGATAAACATGACGGCAATTGAAATCTTAATTTTCAAGATACAGATAAAATAAATAAATTATATATCTGACATGTGTCCATTGTCTTAAAAATATCTGCCATGTCTCTTAACATTGTGGACACTGTTCATTCTTTTATAAAACTTATTTTTAACCCTTTCACATTGTTATAATTTGATGGTAATATGATGGTCACCAAATATTAGTTATAAATTAAACAAGCTGACATCAGCTTTGCAAAACTAGGAGACATGTTAGCCTGCAAAATACTGAGGATCCAAGCAGGAGACTTGTTAGAATCTGCTTTTTCAGGGTGTGCTTTCAACTTTGCCTCAAAAATAAAATGTGAAGGTTTAAAATAATCCATATATTCTTCCTTTTTAGTTTGGAATAGGAATATAAGCTTAATTAATTTAAATCAGCGGGTTCTTGCCCTGTGGCCATTTGAAAAGTAGCTAAATCACCCGAATCTTCCCTCATGAACCCACCAACATGCCTAACATGCCCTTATTGTCCCTCTGTTCCGATCAGTTGGAGGCATCAGTTTCTTCAGCTCTGCACTGTGGCTCCTTCACCAGCTGGTCTTATCCTCCAACGAAAATAAATGGCAAATGTTGCTTAAAACACATTTTCTTTACAATTGTCCATTCATTGATTCTTTCTTTATTGAACCACTAACTATTTTGTAAGTAATTCAGTTCTGCAAGGTAGACATAGTGGGGCGGGAAAAACATAAAAGACAAATGAGGAAAGACCCTCTCATTGACAAACTCATAATGGGAGAAGGGGCAGATTACAGTGTAATAAGCAACAAATGCCAAAACAGGGGTGTTCCCAAAGCACTCTGAGAGCCTCAGCCTGAGGACTTCACGAGGATTTCTTCCGGAAGGGTGCACGTTGCTCCTTTGGGAAGATAAATCGCGCTTTTCTACAGGAAGGAAACGTGCACTGGGGAGAGAAGGGCATGGATGGGGAGCAGAAGAAAACGCTGGAGGAATGTACTATAGGAGGTAAAACTTAAAATCTGACTATTTTGAAGGCTAGACAATTTGCATGATATTAGATGATAGATATGACTTCATATAAGAACATTTTAAATGGGAGCTATAATTGCCTTTATTTTCTGAAAGCAGGGCACTCTGATCCTAGTAAGGCCTCACTGAACTGTTTCAATGGAAATTCTGCCCTCGTTAAATGTGCTGCAGTCACACATTTCTTGCTACTACACATCGGGTTCCCAAAGCTTCTTCCCACCTACGCAAGTCTGAACTGGCCGCTGGTTTTTCTTGGAGCACTGTTGCTCAGGCTCTTCTGGTGTTTGGGTCCTTCTCATAGTAAAGTCTTAACTTCCTTGCAACCTCACCAGCAACTGTGGGACTCTTTCTCACATAACCATCTTTTATTTTCTTCCTACTAGCCATCTCTTTTTAAAGCTATCTAGTATGTTTATTTGCCTTTTTTTATGACTTGTGTTAATTATCTGTCTCTTTGCATATATAAAAATATAAAATGCTTAAGTCAATAAATGAGTCTATTACTTAACGCCGACACTGACCTATATAAAGCAGGGGTAGGCACATCGTAGGAAGTACATAAATACCTTTAAGGAGAGGAATGACTGAAGCAGAGAAAACACATGGAGTGTGTGTATCCCTAGAAGAGTTAAGCAAATGCTAAGTGTTTTTGTACGTCAACTTCAACATCAATTCTCACCCAGAGGCTGGTGTAATCATCAACCATTATATAGCAAAAACTTTAAGGGAAAAGAAATAACGTCTCTAGTGTTTCAAAAGTTATTAAATTACACTAAAATAATGCATATTAATATATATTTGCTTCCACTTGTATCCAGAGATGAGTCCTGGAACTACTAGGTTTCTATTTACCTATGTCACAGAATATGCAATATTTAAATGAGACATGAGTGTAAATATGTCATAAAATGTAACAGATTTCATTTTCTTGCTCGTTGTAATAAAAGAAATAAAATATAGATTCTTCTGGAGTAGAAAGAAAAACAATTTAAGATACCAATTAAATAGACTACTACTGGTTTATTTTCTATTACCATCTGGTTCCTCTCAGTGGATGAATTTAGTCAAGAAAACAGTAAGTAACAGAATTATCAGAAATAGATTTTTTGTTGATCTTCAGAAAAATGATTGTGTCATAATGAAAATAGTATTCTTTTTAAAAGTGACATATAATTGTGCATAGCCAGAGTAAATTAGCTACTAAATGGGATGGCATTAATAATTACACTGACATGCATGCAATTCAAGTATCGACTAATAAGATGATTGATAACTTTCAGATATTTAAATTTAAAATTATGAAAGCTTTAAATATATATGACTAGTAGATTTTTGATGTTTAGTATGTGCTAAACACAGCAATTAATTATTTTATCAGTAAAATTTTATAAATAAATGTGCAAAATAAAACAATTGAACAAAATAGTAGCATGTAAGGTTGCAAATGTCATTATTTTTTTAAATAATGGCTTTTGTATGGAATTTTATACCCTTGATTTTCATTTTGCTTGCAATTTCCATGCTTCAATTAAGCTACAGTATTAATTAAGCTTTTAATAGTACCACACGATTATGAAGTGCTTTGTGGTACTCTATCAATATGAATTTCAGAACAAATTACAATACTGCCTGGAATTTAAAAAAAAAAGATGTACAAGAAAAAGGAAGAAAGTGACAACCAAATGGATCCTAAGACAATATGAATAATAAAGGGAACATGGTGTCCTGGATGGGGTCTTCAAACTGAGAAAGGACAGAAGGGAACAACAGAGAAAATCTGAGTAAATTATTGATTTGATAAATACTAATGTATCAGTGTTGATCAATTAATTGTAACAAATGTACCACACTTATGGAAGCAACAATGCATACTGCATTCATGAATTGCATACTATCTTTGAAGTAATTTTGTAAATTTGTAAAGCTGCTAGAAAAGCATAGTGACGCCTGCCTACGGCCTTAGCATTCCAAGAAGCTGAGGCAGGAAGATCACAAGTTCTACCAACCTAGCCAACTGATTGATTTAGTAACATCTCGTCTCAAAATAAAAACATTAAAAATGGGCTAGACTTACAGCTCACAGACAATCCTGGGCCTATCCAGCACCAGAAGAAAGGAGTGAGAGGATTAAAATGGTTCTAAGATGAAAAGTTTATAAAAATATATAAAATCTAAAAACACGTTTGAGTTTAAAAAACATCATTATGCTCTCCAGTTACAGGTTAAAGTTAGGAAAAAAAAATAATGTAATCACTTTGCCAATAATAGGAGGTGCATATGTAAGAATTTTTAAATCTAATATCAAACTTTCAGCCTGAAAGAGCTCTCAATAATGAAACATTAACTCACAGACATTATTCCTCAAACATATTTTCATGAGGCCTCTTATTGCCTCTGTGTGTCTATCAGTCAGTGTTTTATTATACACACTTATATAACACAAGGCATATATATGTCTAAGAAATTATGAGACTGGTTTATGATGGGCACCCACAGAGTTAGATTAGGAAGCATGCAGACGATGTCTGCACGCTGCAGACTGAAGGACTCAGCCCAAAGTCTGGAGGTCACTGCAGTGTCCAGTGCAAGTCTGTGTCAGAAGGCAAATGCATCTGTGATGGAACTCTGATGAGTATCCCCTAGAAGCCAGGAGCTGACACCAAAGCTGAATGTGAAGAATTGAGCTCTTCCAAAGAACAAAATAAGTGTTCTTCCCCATTTCCTCTTCATACTGTCCAGTCAGATGAGCTGACCTAAGGTGAGTCCTCTATGTTCTGGGATGTAGAATATTGAACTGGCATAGTTAAGCTTCTGAACTTCTCAAATTGACACAATCAACCTTACAGTGAGGCATATACCAAAGGATTTCTCTAATTTCTGTCTTTACCTGATTAAATGTGAAAACTTTATCACAGAAGATTGATCCCATTTTCTGGTCAATAAACTAGAATAGTGACCTAAATGAAACAACTCTCCATGGAAAACCTGACTATGAAATAACATATAATATGTACTAGGTTTTAGTATTAGCAAAAATAATGCATTTTATTTTTCTATAATGGGAAATAACCTGGGCTATCCATTATTGAATATAGATGAGAAAAGTACTTAAGAGAACTTAAATATAAGAAAGAGAAAAATGAAATAAACTCAAGAAACAAAGTAAGCAGCCACAGAGATGAAAAACAGAATAAAGAAAGGAAAATAGTGAGGAGAATCAGCCTTTGGAGGAATTTCACCCTATGAAAACAGCTGTTTAGTTTTGTCCTTTGGTCTCAGAAAGGCCTAGAAATAGCTTGATCTATATCCTTATAATAAATCCTTCTTTTATAGAGAAATTAGAATTCAGCTTTTATGCCTATAGTCATGACAATCCTTCTAGCACATACTCCAAGATACCACTAGCCATCACCCGTTTATATTGGACCTACTCTGTAGCTCTCACTTTGCCTTAGCAATTGAACACAGATTTTCTTCAAAAGGAAATTTGTCAAACTTAGCATATCATTTTCCAGGCACCCTTGCAGTAGGTGTAGCCAATGAAGCATGAAGTGTGGCTTCAAGGAAATCTCTTTAATAGAAGTTTACTCAAGTGGAAGGAAGGGCCATTTTGCACTTCCTGATGTATTCCTTCACTAGTACCTGGAATATGGCTATGAGGTGAAGGTGAACATTAAAGCATCATTCCAAAAATGGCATAAGAAGAAGAGATAAAAAGCATTGTTCCCTGGTAAGAGCAGGCTGCCACTTCAGCCCTAGACGGCATGTCTCCAGATTTCTATTATGTAATATGGAAAAATCAAAACAACTTCGCAGTTCGCTATGTATTTTCAGTTGCTGCACTAAATCCTCACTGGCTAATGCAGAAATAACAGTCAAAATAATACTGCTATGACTATGATCAACTTATTCCAGTTATCACTTCTAGCCTAATAAATCACTGCAAATATAATCGATTACAATATTACTTTAGATGCTATGTATTACTAATTCAAACAGCATATACGGACATCCTCTTTCTAGTCTCAATGTTGATGGTCCTAATCAGAAAGACTCAAAGTCTAGGGGTGATCCAATATGACGGGATAGAAATCATCTACAAGCATCTTTATATGCACATTTGGCTATTGATCCCGCTGTCAGCTTAAAACTTATCTGTTGGTATGAGGTCCAGCACGGCCTCTCTGTGTGGTCTCTTCATGTTCCCCACGGGACTTCCTCAAAGCCTGCGGGATCAGTAGAAGCAGCACTGTCTTTTATAATCTAGTCTTGGAAGACACATGCTACCTTTGCCTGCACGACAGGTTTCTCAGATTCAAGAGGACAAAATAAAGACTGATATCTCAAAGAATGGAGTGTCAAAATCACTTTGTAAAAGGAACCTAGATGGAAATGGTGTTATGACCATTTCCAAATTACAGTCTTCTGTGGATAGGACATCGACAATTTCACCATCTAGTCAGCAACTACTGGAAGCTCTAGGAAGATGTAAGAATTCGTGTTGGTATAGCTCGACAATATATTTTAACATGTATCTCTCTGTAAAATATAGATCAGATAGAAAAATAAGCCAGTGAGGATAACAGAAATTTGAGTAACACATCTAATAAACTTTAAAAAGTGAATACATGTAAGGACACTATGTAATTCAAAGACATAAACATTCTTTTCAAAGATTTTTAGAAATTGAATATGCATAGTCATAAAGAACTTTCAGAAGTGTAAATTAATCTGTAAAACACAGATGATGTACTCTAGTCACAAAGTAATTAAAACTGAATTACATAACAAAATGGAATTATCAGATTACTATTTGGAAATAACAGATAATTCAAAAGAGATGGTAGGTCAAGGAAAATATTCCATGGAACTTTTTAAAAACTTACACCTAAAAACAGTAAAGTAATATGTATCAAAATTTCGTGACTCAACTAAAACAATGATGAGATTATAGCCAACTAGAAAACAGTCACTGAGCCAATGTTTCTGAGGGTCAGTTGGATGTAGAGGAATGTGGGAATGATTACCACTGTAAGAAGAGATGACCAGAAAGGAGATAAAAGAGTAATTCTTATAATTACCAAGTAAGTGTGGACAAGCAGACCTACCACCGTGTTCCCAAATGCTTAGGCCTCTGTATAAAACCGTATTCCTCTGGTGTTTATTTGTGTTCTTGGGATGTTGCCAGCTTTCTGAGAAGGCTCCATGTGGGGTAGCAGTGGCTCTAAGTAGCAGTTTTCTGTGGCTGGGCATAAGCTCACGGTGAGCTTGCTTGCAGCTCCCAAGCATCTATTCATGAAGGTTTGAAAAAAGAAGCTTTTTAGACTTTTATGAGTCTGCCTTCAGAAAATTAAAACTCTGTTGTCTTGCTCTGACCATTCAAATTCTCACTCCAGTTTTCTAACTAAACAACTTGTCTAATAATTTGAAATTTCATTTACTCACTTAAAGTAACTAAGAGTAGCCAAATATTGAGTCTTAAATTTGGCTTACATCAGATCAGAATCCTTATCATTTACTTATGTTAATGATTGTCCTGCAAGGACCAATATACTTATGAAGATTTTCCAGTAAAGCTTATGCAGCCACGCCTACTCTGGTCAAATTACATAAAATCATCCACCCTTCCATAGTCTGCTGATAGCTATTTCATTAACTTGACTTTCAAGCATATCAATATATTTCAGCTTCACCACACAAATGTAGGATCCTTTCTATTTATGGAGTAATTAGAAATTGGCATCCCTATGGAGCAACTAATTTGCTCCTAATCTTTGTCCACAGTGAAATGAGGAAAAATATAAACCTTTACCTGACTACTCTCCAATTGCATTTGATGATCTATGTATCTATTTCCCCCTACTAAGCTTTACACTTGTTGAAGAAAATATGGTTGCCTTTATTCCATCAGCACAAAGAAGAGTAAGGTTTTTATATTAAAAATAGGGAAAAAAACATACTTGACAGAGCAAGTGTTATGGATTAAAAACTGGTGGTCTACTTAACACCAGCTGGATTACATCAGCATTATGCTGAGCACGGATGTCCCACCTGAGGAAAGCTGCCAGCATAAAAAGGGACGTGGAGAAGGAGAAGAGAGGCATTGAGGCATTGTGGGTTCTCCTAGTGTTGCTGTTTGAGCCGTTGGTTCTCCTGGAGAAGCTGGTCCTTCCATAGAGCATTGCTCCCAGGATCTGGAGGGGAGGACGTGTGCCGCTTGGTCTCCAGGATGAACTCCTCACACTGGCTTCCTGGCATTTTTTCAGCTGTGCTTATCATCAGAGGAACTTGGGGCCTCCTCTGAGGATGCTGCTGAGGACGGCTGTGGTGCTTTTAGAACAGCCCTGGTCTTTGTTGTGAGTGTGACTTCTTGGCTCCAGCATAGAACCCTCAACCTACCAGCACAGCTCCTTCACCCTGCTGGCATAGACTTTCTAGCTTCCACTGACCTTTGGGCCTTCCCAGCATGGATTCGTAAAAGAGACTGGCGTGAGTCCTTCTCGTGGGCTCTAGACCTCCAGTTGGACTGGTGGGAGGCATCGTCATGAGCTCTGGGTCTTCACCTGGACTCAGGTGGAACAACGAAGTTTTCCCCTAACAAGTATGTTGTTACCTTCTTTATCTCTTTCAATCAGTCTTGTTTTGAAGTTCACATTGCCTCCAACAACAGAATAGTTACCCCTGCTTTTTTCTGGGTTTCTGTTGCATGGAGTATTGTTTCCATCTTTTGACTTTTAGTCTATGAATTGCCTTTTCAGAAAGTTAAATGTGTTTCTTGTACAAAGGATATTGTTGGATTTTGTTTCTTATTCCACGCTGCCAGTTTCTTTTTATTGATGAGTTAAGACTATTTATACTGATGTATATAACTGATATGTACTGAGTTATCACTGTCATGTTATCTTTCTGTTGTTGGTATTCTACTTTTTTTGTTTAATTGTTTGAACTGCTTAGTGATTTCCTTCTGCTGTTGTTCTTGGAATTGTAGTCATCTTTATCTCTTTGTAGAATGTCTTTCAGTATTCTTTGTAGTGTTAGTTTCTTATAAGTTTCTTCAGTTTTTCTTTGTCATGGAAGTATCTTATTTCTCCTTCAATTTTCAAAGATAGTTTTGCAAGTTACATCAATCTGGATTGAAAGTTTTCTTTCAGGACCTGAGATACTTTACTCCTCACTCTTATTGACTTGAAGGTTTGTGTTGAAAAGTCTGCCATGATTCTGATAGGTTTTCCTTCATAGATGATCTGTTTCTTTTCTCTGAAAGATTTCAATATTCTGCTCTTGTGCTGAACATCTGATATCCTAATTATTATATGTCTGGGTAAAGATTTATTTTGGTTACAGTTAACTGGGCTTTTGTTTGCCTCATTTATCTCTGTATCAGTTTTTTTAACCATGTGCAGAAAATTTTCTGGTATTATTTCTGTAAATATATATCATTTGTATTGACCCCTGCTTTTTTGTCTATACCTATCAGTATTATATTATTTCTCTTTGCATCATCTTGCAGCTATTGAATTGTTTCTTGGTTCCTTATTATTTTTAAAAGATCTTTTCTTTCATGTTCATAAGCTACTGTCCTATCTACAAGGTTTAAGATCTATCTTCATCTTCATTCACCTGGTTTTGCTAGCTTCCAATGGAATTTTTAATTTCCTGAATATCTATTTGAATCTGTTTCATACATTTTAATTCTGCCTTATATTGTTCATCCAATGTTTCCATCATTTTCTGGTGCTCCTCTATTCTTTTACCTAGATCTTCTGTAGATACACACAGCAGTTCTTTTATAAAATTTTTGTCATTTCTTGCTTTACCTGAGTGATTATTTCTGACTTGATATCCTCTATAGCTTCATGGAGTTGTTTCTTTACTTCAGTTGCAATCATTTCAGAAAGTTCAGTTGTGCACCTTCTAGTGTCTTCCTTTTCAATGTCTCCTGGGTTTGTTTTTGGTGGGCTGCAGGACTAAGACTGTATCTTGCTCTTTCATTTTGTCATTTTCCTCCTGGACCTGTGTGGCTGGTCAGGGACCCTCCTAATGGATTGCAATGTAATGCCATGTTGCCATGTTGGACAGAACTTCAACCCTCCAATATCCCCATGGCTATCTTGGGTACCCCAAACTATGGTCCTGGAGCCCTGTGACCTGTGTGGATGGCCAGGCCTTCCCCTAACATAGTGTACTGTGTTGCACTGGGATGCTGGGCTGCCAAGAGCTTGGATCCTCCATGCATATAGCAAGAATGCACCCCAAGTGTGTCATGGGGGCCTAGTGCCAGACTTGGTAGAGTTCAGAACCTCTATGATCCAGGCAGCTAGCCAAAGTACACCCCTGGAGTGTGGCACTGCTGGAGCCTTGCATCTGGCTGGGAGTAATTCAGAACCTCTGGAATGGGCAGCTAGCCTGGGCACTCCTCCAGCATATGGTGCTGGGGCCTTGCTCCTGGCTAGGTAGAGTTTGCAACTTCTGGGAACTGTTGCATGGCTAGCTGGGATGCACCCCTGAACTATTGTGCTAGGGCCATGTGCTCTGATAGGCAGAGCTCACATTCTCCAAGACCCATTGGCTAGGCTGCTCCCTGATGGGTGGCTCTGAGGCTCTAGGCTGGGCTGGGCTCAGTACCTCTGTGACATTTGAGGCTGGCTGGGCATTCACCTGATGGATTGCCCTAGGGCTGGTCATAGCTTGGGTCCTCTGTGCAACTAGCAAGGATGTACCCCTGAAGTGTGGTGTCATGGTCTTGTAGCTGGCTGGGTGGAGTTCAGAACCTCTGGGACCCAGGCAGCTAGCCAGAGCGCATTCCTGGAGTGTGGTGCCACCAGGCCCTTGTGTCTGTCTGGGAGGAGTTTAGAGCATCATGCCTGTGTGACTAGCCTAGGCACGACTCTAGCATATGTTTCTGGGGGCCTTGCTTCTGGCCGGGTGGAATTCAGAACCCTCAGGAACCATGCAGTGGTACATGGGATGCACAACTGAACCTTGGCACTTTCTTATGAGATTTTTGTCAGTCTTTCCCAGAATTTGTTTCACATTGAATGCAATTACAGTTTTTAATGATTATCTAAATTTATATCAAATGCTTTTATGCAGATAGCCATTCAAATAAGTTTTAATTTAATACACATGTTCTCAAGCACAACTGATATATGGAATATATTGCTTGGTAATAGAACTCATAACCAAATGAATCTGTATCTGTAAAACACATTGAGTAATACTTTGTTTACTGTTTCCTTATATTCTGGCATTTTGCTATGGTCACATTGATACATGGGAATGAAACCCAATCTACTGGATGTGTAGTATGAGTTCATGTTCTCTAAAGCTAAAGAATGAATTTTAGGAACAAAGAGTTTGAAAGCAGAATATATTTATTGAGAGAAAGAAGGCAGTCAGAGCATGTCTTGGAGGGCCTCTTCAGGCAGTCCCTCTGATGATGGCCTGGCTTGTGGCAGCCATAGTGTGTTAGTGTACTTGTTCAGTCCCTCTTAAGGTGGCCTGGCTTGTGGCAGTGATAGCATGTTAGTGTACTTGTTCAGTTCTTCTTGGAACCCCAAGAATCAGATTTAACATCTGTTTCTTTTAAGCCCACAACAAGGGCAGCTATTTTCTGGTTTCTTTGTTTTCTGTCTTTGGGTTTCTCCCAGTCCTGATTATAGAATACTAAGGAGGCAGTTTTTACTAAAGCATCAGGTGAATTACCTGGAGCAAAGGCTATCTTTTGTAACTTTTTTTCTAGTATCTGAATTTGACTGGGTAATAAACATGTCTTCAAGCAGAATCTGTCCTTCTATTGAATCAGGATCTATGGACCTATGTTTTACTAGCACTGATAATAAATGACCTAAGAATTCAGAGGGATTTTCATCTTTTTCCTGAAAAATATCTGACAATTTAAAAAACAATCTAGAAGGCTTGATTTGTGTACTTCTTAGACCTTGGAGAATACACACTTGAAAATGTTTCCTGTTCCAATCTCCACTCTTGCTGTCAGGCCAGCTGGGGTCTTGGGTGGGAACTGCTCGTGTGCCAGTGGGAACTGGTGGGTCCCCTGGCTGTTGATCTTCTGGATATCTAAAATTAACAATATGATATTCTTCTACAAATGCAGTGGAAGCGTGTAATGTTGCTTGTCTTGCACCATAAGTCAGTATTTGATTTAAGATTAACATTACATCTTTCCATCCTAGCTTATAGGTCTGAGTAAATCCTCTATAGACGTCAATGTACTTATCAGGGTCATCTGAAAATTTTCCTAGTTCTAGCTTAATTTGTTTTAAGTCACTGAGAGAAAGAGATCTATGAATGCAGGTAGCATCTTATGGATTATAATTATACCTTGAGCATAAATAAGAATTATTTCTTAATGTAAAAATAGCTTTAACATAAAGCAATTCTGACCATTTTTTCTCTTATAGTATGTCTCTGGTTGTCAAAGAACATCATAATTAATACTTTCCTCTATGATCCATTTTGGCTTTAGGGGGTAGGTAGACCACACACATGTGCAGAGAAATATCAAACATCTCTGTTTCAACGTATAAGCACTGGACATCTTCCAGAACTTTGTAATGTGTTACAAAGAAATACGGGGATTTGGTGTCCATGTCTATAACATAAAAAGCGATTCATGCAAGGGTGTGAGACTTTGACCTTGAGCCAACTATCTATGCAAAAAAAAAAGAAATTTGGGGTCTTTTTCTTATTTCTGTTTGATAATATCCTCAAGGTGTCCCTCAGATTGATTGCACTCCAGGCAAGTGTATGTGCTCTACAGAGAGTAGAAGACAAAATTTAGCCAACCTATCCACTCTCAAACTGGCACACAATCTTATCTTCCCGGGTAACTCCTGAACTTTATTTTTATTAACCTGTTACAGGACTGTTTAAAGAAGGAAGCATAACTGTATAGTAAACTATTGCTGGTTTTTTGTTTTGTTTTGTTTTGTTTTGTTTTGTTTTTTTGGGTAACAGTGAGGTACAGTACTTCTCTGACTGTGCTGCGAAGATTTCCTCCAGAGATAGATACAGACAACTAATAAACTTGAGGAGCTCTACCCTAGCCCTCCAGCAAAGTCTCCAAGGCATTTGTGTCCTCTAATTACCTAAGCAATCTTTCCTACCAGAGGTACATGGCTATGCTTTATTTAAAAGTTATCTTTGAAGCTCACAGGTTAAACATATAAATTATCATTTAGCAATCACATTTTATATGTTAGTAAAGACACATTGGTCTTTTATGCACACATAAAAGGGTGTTTAAAATCTCTTTCTCTTTTTATTAGTTGATATATGTAAAGCACAAATGCAAATCATTTTCTACCAGGTTCTTTGAAATGTAAACCATTCATGCAAGTTGTCTCAGCCTAATTTTATGAAAGGAGAAGTAGTATAACTGCTTGAAATATTTGAGGAACATTTTTAGTTTAGTAGGGAGATATAGATACAATGGGTAAGTGGAGGTTTTTTTCTGTAGTCTACAACCAGTTTCCACTGAGGAACCTTTGTGTGTCCACCAGAGAATAGCCTTGGCCATGAACCCTCATTTGTTCTCAGTTTCTGTTGGCCCATAAAACCAGAGGTCATTTTCCAGAGGGGCATCCAGCTGTCTGTCTCATCAACATTCCACTGGCCATTGGCTTCAATAAGGTTTCACCAAAGAGCTGCTGTGGAAATCTGCCCTCTGCTTTAACAGTGGCAACTGCTCTAGGAGTGTTTGATTAGCTGGCAGATTAACCACTGTTTTTCAATGTTCTATAAGGGATAGTTAAAAGCCTGTGCAAGATCATCACCTAGTGCCTTATGAGGTTATACTAAAGGTTTAAAGTCCACAATGTATTATCAAAATATTTTCTTACACATGTAAATGAAAGGTTGGAAAGGCTCCCTTAGTCTAAATGTGTTTTGGTCCTATAAATGTGCTGTTTTGGAAACAGTTCCTTCTGGTTTCATGCAGAAGTTGATTCTTTCCACTGTATCTTGGGTTAAGTCTCCCAAAAGAAACCTGCCCAGAACACTAAGCTGAGACGTGACTTTCACGTGTGTTTTCCTGGACACGCAAAATTCCAGTGTCTCATCTGAACTAGAGATAGAGTATTTGTCCCTCATGTAAGATGACTCCATGGTCTTCAGCACTGACAAATGCTCATTTTCTACAGACTTAACTTAGTAGGAGGAAAAAGTTGGAAAAGTGTAGAATCTTTCTAATTTTACATGCCTTTAAAAAGGAAAGTGCAAAGTGGAGGAAAAGATTAGAAGTAGAGCCAAAGAAAGGAAACTGAAGCAGAACAGGCTTGACATTTCCTCTAGAATATAGAAGAGGATCAGAGCCAGTCTGTCCCAGTGAAGTCTATCCTCCAAGTCTTAAGGCCAGCCACCAGCCTAGTGCTGTCTAAATGGGGGAAAGAGTCCTATGTTTAAGTACAGGCATATATATTTTCTAAGTCTGAGCTACATTTTACTTAAGAAGACCCATTTGATAGAAGTTTATATTAAACTGTATGAGGGGCATTTAACTATCACTTTCTCTAGTGCTATTATCTAAATAGAGTCAAGCAAAGAGTACCAGTAAATTTAGCAACTAGTTTAAATGCAGCATGTACAAGAACAAAACCATATAACTTTCCAGTATTTTAACCTAGCTATACCATCATTTTAACAAAACTATAACAGACAAAGCATAAGCAATTATATGCAATGGGCAAAGACAAACAAAACATGAAGCATAAAAATTTGTTTCCTAAACAATCAAATGCAAACTGTTACCTCCATCCAGTGATCTTGGTGAAAGAACTCCAAGCGATATAGGGAATGAAACTCTTCACTACTAGATGTAAAGTACAAGTTAATTGCTCATAAGTTGATTCAACTGGCGACACAAGTGGCAGTGAGTCACATAGAAAGTGGGCATGCATAAAGAGCAGTGACTTTTCCTGTGGGAGAGTGGGTTGGTGACTCTGACTTCCTCAGGGTGATAGAGACCTATTTAAAATATCAACTCCTAAAATTTATCCTTAAGAAATATGTGGGTGTATTTGCTTTATCTTTTGAGGTCTGGCCCACAGCAGAAGTGTCTTCTCCACCACTGTTACAAGCCAGCGCCTTTAAGGGCCTAGCCTTGTCAGGTTGCCTGTAATATTTCTGTCTAACTCAGCTGCCTGTAACAACACCTTTCTCAAAGTTCCATTTTCTTTCTTAAGATAATAATTTAAAAATTTATTCTCCTATGAAGTTGAAATTTCAAGAAAATAGCATATGTCAAGTTGGTGAGACAGTAACAGTAATCATTACAATAATCATCTGTATTATCCATGGCAAAAAACTGTCATTTTAAAGTATTAATTTGCACTTTTTATGTAATATTTTAAGGCTTAATATTTATTAGGTGATATCCTCAGTAAAAAAAATAAAAGTATAGTAGTAATGTGACAGAAAAAGTTCACATTCTGCAGGAGCATACAATATATTAGAAAAAATATAACTTAACGAAGAAAGAATGAAACGAGATGGATATGCATTGTGGTGTAAAAATCCCACATACTTGATACTTCTGACATTTGAGACTGAAATGAAAGCAAATCATACTAAAACAAAAGGCAAACATAAAGGCTTAAGAACATGATTATTATTCCAAAGTCTGCCACATGAGTGTCACATGACTTGTCAGTCGTTTCTCAAATGCTAGTCCTAGTCTGCTCATAGTTAGGTTACTTACCATGATTAATTTGTGTAAATCAAGCCTATCCTTATATTCATTAAAGGAATGACACAGTGCTTGATTCCAGTGAATTTAAGGAAAGAAAATGATATAAATAAAGACAATGGAATAAAATGAATATTTTACTTCAAAATGAACTGCCATATCATCACAGTTACATTAATCTAATGTAAATAATTAATCGCATTTTGCAAGATAAGTGAAGGTAAAAATAGTCATTTCTTTGTGTTCTTTAAATAATAATGAAAAAAATTGGGAATTAAACTATAACAATTAAGTGTTTATGTGGCATAATTTCTTACACACACTTTTGCTAACAATGAATTATCTTCCACATCTAAGAGAGATCTGCTTCAGAGCTATGTGCTTCGAACAGATTGATGGTTGTGACCTGCCAAGCCGCTTAGATCTGAGCATGCAGGTATCCACCACTGAGCCAAAGCCAAACTTTGAAAGACAATTTTGACAAGTCAATAAGACACTGGAGAACTCCTTTGTAGAGGTTGTTAGGAGATGAGCTCTTAAAAAGCATCACATTTGAACCATTTTGTCAATCATTTTTTAAACATATGAAGCATTATTTATTAGAAAAAAATAAAATCATTCCTTCTCCTAGGTACTGACACAGAAATGTTTTGTAAAACGTGATTTATCTTTGTTTCATTCTTGATCACAAGCAGAAAGTATCTTTTCTTTTCAACATTAGGGAAGCTACATAAGAGATCTCTCTCTTTTATTTGTAGGAACATGTCTGATACATAACAACTTATCAGTGAGTAAATATGGAACAAATGAATAAGATTTACAGAGCTACTTTAAATAATAAAATAATATGGGATCTCATGCAAAACCACATCCCTAGTGGACAAAGAATAATGTTGCAAACCTGGCTATAGCACAAAATTTGAATAAAGTTTACTTTACTCTCACAAGTGGGGTTTTTTAGACCAGTTCCATCATGCCACTATGCTTCCTTTACTCATGAAAAGTAGAAAGACTGATTTGTCTCAGTATTGTGCCAAAATGACAATGAGCACTTGCTACGAACTATGAACAACGGATTCAAGGATATATTACCATGACAGTGTCAAGCCAACTGCTGTCTCCTTCCAAGGAAAGTGTATGACTACATATGAAATGGAGTTTTGAAATAAGGGCCATATCTTGCTCAAATAATTACTGTATTAAAACCAATGTCATCTTAGTAGAGGGCAGACAGATGAAATATTTAACTGGTGACAGACTTATCACATTACATTTCCTTTGCTTTTGCATATCTCTCTCTGTTCTTTGGCTGGATAAAGCTGAATAGCAAACTGTTAGCACAAGCCGTAGAGGTTCCATTTCCACTTCATATACTTTAGTGCTGAACGAAGAATTGACATTATTAACAATGCCATGCTTCATCATTATTAGTCACTATATTTTCTTTGAATTTATCCTCAAAAATCCCATCTACTATGTGTATCACACATTTCAAGGACTTTACACCTTTTTTATTTCCTCATATTTACTTTTATAATGTTTTACTGTGATTTTTTTTCCATTTAAGAATTTTGAAAGAATCTATATAAAAAAGATAACTCATACAATATAAGTACACCTTCTAGCAATTTGGATTACCCCCATTTTTGTTGCACAACATAAAATATAAGGTCAAGTGGCTGAATTGGATTATAATCAGATTATAATCAGCTGGAAAATCAGAGTACAACCCCATCACCAGTGATAAGGGTTAGAAAGGCAATTGGAACTTAGTAATTATTTTTTAATGATACATAGAAAACTTGTACAATGCAATAGGTACTGAATTTTCTGACTTGGGAAAAGTTATAATCATTTCTAATTTTCTTTTATGTAACATATGACCATCTGAAATCAACCAAACAGAAATTTCTAAATGTCAGTCTATAAAGTATTTAATAAACAAAAAACACAGCCAGGAAGTCTTCAGTATTCTGAAAATGTTCCCTACACAATAAAGTTGACAAGGCAGAGTGCCATTGTAGCACTAATTGCAGCCTTCAGAATGGAAGCCTATTTCTCTGTAATTAAGACTTTGTGAATCTAAAGGAATATGATCTACATAAGTTCCTCTGCTTTTATGGTAAATGTTACATAATAACGAAGTCAAGTAATTTAAATGGTTGCTACTTGGCAGTCACAGCTTGGTGTAAGCTTCAAACATTTTACATTTTCTCAGAATGTTTCTATAATACCAGCCTTACTTTTCTTTGGAGAAGACAGACTAGGAATTCCTGCTAGAGCAGAAGTGCTTTCGTAACAATATGCAATGTTTGCAGCAAAGGACAGCTGGAGCCTTGCCCCGTGTTCTGGTTGTTGGATGTTGTTTTTGTTTTGATAAAAATAACTACATTTGAAGCAAAAGATTTAAGGGCACAGGCAGTTTAACTCACTGAAGAGTTAACAATGAATTTCTGAAACAGTCATGGCAGTAGTAAAATCTGTACGCTATGAAGCAGTCATCATATTATAAGCAGAAAAAAATATTCTGCAACTAGTAAGTATACTGTAAAGAAGGAATGTTTCAGAGTATCGCACTTTGTGTCTGAATAAATCCTACAGCTGTGTGGGGCTTGGAAGAACGAGCACTGAAAAAGAGCAAAGTGGCTATCACCATGGGCTTTCCAAAGCCAGCAAAATGTCAGAAAGGCTTTTCTCGGCTGTGATGAGTCTGCTCAGCCCTAGCTTACAAGGCATGAGGATGCACCAGTGAAGTAAATGGGTATTTTCTGTCTCAATCAAATTTAGCTTGTTGTAGCAGCAGCAACCTAGAATATTTACTATGTATCTGCTCACCTCTATTGTAAGTAGATTTCTTCCACATTCTCTGAATCAAAAGCCATGTGGGCGAGTATCCATGTTAACAAAATCTTTAATCTCAGTATTTACACATACATCTTTAAATTATCTATCTGATGAGTGGGTCTGGGGTGGTCAGCATACCCTCACATCTGCTATAAAGATGTAGACTCTTAAATTTGACTCTTGATCCCGAGAGAACGGACAGCCTCAGGGGCTACAGCTGTGAGTTACTCAACAAGTCAGCACCTCTACAAAACAGAGCAGTGTCTTAAGCAAAGCTTAAAGTATTTCTACAATATTTCAGCCTCATTTTTAGTACATCATCTTTTTTTATAGGCAAAAAGATCGCCATGCTCCCCTGTTCCTGTCTTGAGCTCATTTTGATTAGGAAGCAGTAGCTCAGCTCTGTGTAACACATTTATTAATTCTGCATCATTTTTTAATGGCCTGGCCAATAATGATTTGAATACCCACAACTCACTTATTCACAGTAGTTCTTTAAATCAGTTCCCTCCAATCTAGTGGCTGAAATTGGTCTATTATGCATAATCCGCCTGTACAAGGACTTTACTTATTTGAATTGAATGGCTCAGGTGCCAGATATAAATCATTGCCCAAAACTTCAATATGGGTGAAATGACATTTTTGCAAGTTTTTTGTATTATTCTGCTTTGTTTCTGGAGCTGCAAAGACTAAGCCAAGGCAACACTACTCTATGTTCTCAGGTCCTTTTTAGTGTCTTAAAACACTACCTCATTAAGCTGCGCTGGCTGGCCATGAAATTGTAGTACTCCTGTCTAAGTCTCCCTAGTAGTTGGAAATACAGCTATGTGCCACCATGGCCCTTTTTTTCTGAAATCAATCTATATTTGACTTCAGAGTGTTACTGCAGTTCTGCACTCCTTTTCTCTAAGGTTATATGAAAAAGAAAAAAATATAGGACTGAATGGTCTCTGGAAATGCAAGTGAACTGTTTGATTCTTCATCTACCAGAGATATTAGCCTTACCATTCCTTGAAAGCTCAATGGTACAGCTTTGTTAATTGGAAGAGAGAGTTTATTTCCTGAGCTGGAAAACTTTTACTAGAAAATTCTTAAGGTATTCTGGGCCACAGCACCTCCAAAGGCTCGGCAATTTCACCCTGACCTGTCACCACAAGCTAACTAGATTTTGTCTCATTTATTTCTTCCTCACATCCCTCACCCATCTTATATAGTCACATCACAAACCTTAGTCTCCCAGAGAATCAAGATTAGAAAAGAAAATCTGTGTATAGAGTGGATATTTCAACCCGCATCTACACTTCTTCATTGAGATGAGGGAAAGCGAAGCTGGAAGGTCAACGTGTGGGAAGGACACAGGAGCTAGTGTGAGTGCCTGCGGCAGGGTTATAGAGCTAGAATATGTTCATGGCTCTATAAATTAACATTCCCCTTTGCTTCTTGAGTCTTCTATTCCTCACTTTCATAATACATGATGCCTTCATGAATTTGGGTCAAAATGTATCTTAATAGGGCTACATAAAATAGCTTTTATACACTGCACATGAAAGATCTGAAACTCAGAAAGTTTCTTTTTAAAAGACACCCACCTTCTTATGGAACAGATAGTGTTATGATTCGTGAAGGGCTATGTATACTTATCACATTCTAAGGCAATTTCTATGTTTATTTATTTTCAATATGCCCATGCTGTATGTCTTTTTCACTATTTTGGCCATATGTTTCATTATTAAAATTATTTTATTCACTAAGCCAACTTCACTGTAAATCAACACATTTATGGAATGAAGTGCCTATGAAGAAAATACCTTTTTACATTTATGAATTGTTGCTGTCCTGATCTTTTTTAAAATAAGAAATTCTACTCATGTATGATATGTAATATATTTTCTCTAAGTTCCCAAGTGCAGTAGCATTTCCAACATAGCATTATACACAATTAAGTTAGGAATATTATTTTTTAAAATAAAAAATTAACATTAAATTAATCATTAATGTTTATTGCTAAAGATGTTCAAATTTGTGCACATTTGTTTACTTCAAAGTATGACACTCTGCAATCTGTTGAAGCCAACCTGCATGTCCACCAGAAGTGTGGGAATTTCATGTTCTAGGCATTTTGATATCTTAATTAATTTGAAAAATGACTTATTCCTTGGGGTAAATGAGAGGGCATAAATATCTGCATTTACCTACTTAGGATTTTTTAAGCAACACAGATACAAAATGATATATAACATCAAATCTGGAATCTTGTTTCAAATTTGAACCATTTCTACACCATTTATTAGTTTTATAACTTTACTAAGCTTAGCTTATAAGTCTTCAAAATAAGGATAATAATGATAATTTCTTATTATAATAATAATATTTCCTAACTCATGGAGTTCTTGTTAAGATTAGATAAGAATATGTATTGTCTTTTTTGTGAGGTATAGCAAATATTAAACATTTAATGGATGTTATCTAAAGATATGCAAGATTGGTCTTCTTAAAAAAAGATTTTTAAGTTATAATCTATATTAAACAATATAGTTAAACCACAATTTGTTATATTTATAAACTAAATTTTTAGAAAATTACATTTCTCTTAATATGTATGATACCACCTTGCGTTCTTTTTGTTCTATTTTATTCTCTACCTGTCTATATTATTTTTTTTAAATCCTGAGCAAAACCCATTAAGTCAATTTTAAAATCCACTAAAAAATTCTCTGACATAGAATCATGATAGAAAATGACATTTTCATATTTAAACATATAGAATAATCAAGTCTAGATTGTAGTAATTTGAAATCTGAAAAAAATCAGGTTTTGTCTGTACACATGGAGAAAATGTCATGTTTTGAAGAAAGACTTCAATGTGTGGAAGCAGATGTAACAATGTAATTTTTGTCTTGAAAAGAACTCATGGATTGTGTAGAAAGAGAAATATTTCAAAAACTAAAAAGGAAAAAAAAACTGGGAGAAAGAATATTTTCCTATACCAAAGTGAGCATTTATATGTCTGAGAAAGATTAAATAGAGAAATGGCAATAGGATTGCCATAGAAAATCCAGGATGACTGCATTCCAAAATGACCTTAAAATATATTCATATTTAAAATGAATTCCTGAGTTTTCCTTTAAAACACAGTACTGGTGTCTGGTACATTACTATTCTGGACACTGCAAATGTGCTAATACAGAGTCATATAAATGTACAGGTCAAGGGGTTCATTTGGCATTTCTCTGGGCATTAGCACAAGGATACTTGCTCCTTTCAATATAGGCTGTAATTCATTTCAGTATTACATTTTCAGCTCTCAATTAGGTTTTCAAATCTTAGTAATCTGAGGAATCTTCTTACTGTCACGTCTTGCTTTCAATACTTTAGTTCCTGACTCTCCTCTTTGATTTTACGTGATACTATCATGACCTACTCACTGATTTTAATGTGCTTTTATATTTATGTAAATATGAATATTTCAGCACTTGAAGTATAGATATCACGTAAGTTAAAAGTATTTTCAAATGCTTTATCCAAAAAAATAACTGTTCATGGGATTACACGAAGGGTATGAATTATAATTCTGACTTATTTATGAATAATATAGCCTCAAAGTTTCCTCATGCCCTTATCTGGAAAAGCATGTTTGAAAGCTTCATGTCCTTGGAGATCATTGATTTTTATTTCAAAACAAAATTTAGATGAACACTTACCTCATTACATTTAAATTCCCTCAATGGAAAGAACTGAGAAGAAAATAATTCTTGATAGAAAAACTTGTATCACCCTTTATTTTCTATATATATTCTTTCCTAAAAGATTAGTGATAGAAGCTTCTTTTATAAAAACAATCGAAGTTATGGTATAAATAAGGTGAATACAAGACATTTGAACATATTTGGTAAAGCCTTGTAGAAAGATTTCCCAAGAAATTATAATACATATAAATATAACTTGACTCTTTCTAACCTCTAAAAAAGAAAACTGGAGGCTGATTATTGCCTGGAGAAATAGAGATTTCTTTCAGAGTATCAGACAAATTTTTATTAAGTAATTTCAAGGAGTATTAAAATAACTTCTAGCTTACCTGATTCCCTAATTCAGATGGTCATCAACTTAAGATACTTTAGCTTGATTTATTTACCTTAAGAAGGAACAATGACCATGTGCAGGCGCCAGGGGTATAACTCAGTGGCATAATGGCATAAGCTCCTGCCTGCCAGGTGCAAGGTCCTGAGTTCAGCTCCTGGTACAAAAACTATGCATTCAGTGGAAATCATACTTCAAATTGACTGACAGTGTGGGTAACACATTGTCTTCTGACGTGGGCAATAGGAACAATTTCGTGCTTGCAGTCACCCACCACATCGAGAAGACAAACACACCATCAAAAATAAACAGCTAAACCACTGATACTCCAACTCAGAACAGCATTGCCACCATCTTCTCCACACGTAGTCTAGGAGTAAAATTCAGAACTTTGTTATAAAGTAGGATTTGGGCATTAGACTCCTTTGCTGAAGTATAGCACATGTTTAGTCTAGGCTAAGGTCTGCTGATTGGTAAGTTAAGTTTATTAAAAGCATTTCTAACAGAAGATATTTTCACATTAAAATTGGTTTCTCTGTCCTTAAGCTCATCTAAATCAAGGAGCACTTATACAGCAAAGGAACCTTTCCAACCTGCTCCCACCTGCTTTTAGTCACATGAAGTCACAGCATTCTTCAGTTTCTCCACCAGGTGTGGTTTAGCAGGACGCTCTTTAATCACTTCCTTACGTTGTTCAGTTATGTAAACTGGTAGATGTTTAGTAGCTATCAGGCATTGTTTAGAGACATCTAAACACTATAACTTCAGATAACGGAATTGGTCAAATGAGCTTATTATAGCTTTACCTAAACATAAACCTAAAAGAAAGTTTGTTTTGTAGCAATCTAGGTTTTCATCATTGAGAATTTTGAGTAATAGAGTTTCTAACTCCTACCATATTTAAATCTAAATCATGTGCTATTGAGCATAAAGATTTAAAAGTGTTGATTGAAAAGGTCATAGCTATGTGAGACAGAAAATTGGATTTCATTTTGGATTAAAAGTAAGAACAGAATTAAAACACCCCTCTAATTACACTATCACACTAATCCAACAAGTGTCTTTTTATTGAGAACAAACTACGCAAAATCAATGTCTCATTCATTGAAGATGCAGCAGTAAAAAAACATGAAAAGTTTCTAAAAGGAAGGCAGGAAATAGTCAAGAAAATAAATAAAATACATGTTATACAAGATGATGATGAATACTAAGAAGAAGAAAACAGCATAAATACAATGGCAATTTGAAGTGTTGGGGGAAGGGAGGAACACTTGAAATTTTTACACAGGGAGAGCTTTAGTCAGAGTTTATCATTTGAATAAAGGCTTATGGAAGTGGGAGCATCAGATACAGAGACAGCAGATGAAAGGCCCTGAGAAAAGGCTGATGTATTCAAATAATGAATTAATGAAGGAGTGAGCAGAAAGACACAAGAGTAAAAAGCTATTAAATATATAGCCATTGTAGAAACATGACTTTGATTTTGATTAGCAAAATGGTAACAGGATCAACTCACATGTTAATGAAATCACTTTGGCCACTCTGCTGAGACTAAACTATAGCTTCCCAAAGAGAGGGGAGTTACTCCAATCGTTATGCCTCAGAGTATAATTGATCGGATTCGAATGTTCATCTGGCACTCAGCAGGAAAAGATTGAAGATAAACCATTGGATACGTAGATAGATAGGTACAGAGTTTGAAGGTAGGGCTGGCTCCAGGCATTTTTATCTAGATAGTAAAACTATGGAGCTTAAACTTATTGAAATGAGGACTGTGATAACTATGAGAAGGTTGTTGTAACATTCACTTATTTTTCCTTGATCGGTGGATGGTTACAAGAGCAATAAAAAGGCATAAAAGTTAAAAACAAATGAAATACTCAGAAAAGTAAAAGAAAGTTAGAGCCTAATGGCTGGGAAGGCAAGTTTTTAAAAAAAGAGTGATTGACTATTTAATGCCACTGTATGCTAATTAAAATGGGACCAAGTATGGACCATTAGACTTATAACTTGAAAGTGATTGGTGACCTTGACATGGAATAGTTTGGATGAAAGACTGATTGACGTAGATTCAAGATGGTATTGGTGGTGACTAACTGGAAATAGAAGAATAGGAATTTAATTAAAAAGAGATATATCAACAAGCTATACATAGTAGGAATTCTAATGTTGTATGGTGTTAGGCTAGTTAATTCAGAAACTCAATAAAATTAAAAGTCTTGTTCCAGTTGTTTGCCAGATGTTACAGAAGTGTCAAGAATCACTTCACCATTAATAACATTAAAAAACTGGAAGAAATGGTAAACATGTTCTCTTAGTACGTATTTAAAAAAAAGAGGAAGACATTCCTGAATCCTCACCTTTTGTGACTTGTTGTCTAAGAAAATATTTTATCAGAATGCTTGCTACAAGGGAGACTTGGGAAATGAACACCTAAACATTGCAACCTGGGTAGAATGAGAGCAGAACTACAATAGCAGGCAGAAGAGAATGGAGAAAATCTACAATGTTGATGAGCACAGAGCTATTACAGAAAACAGGACAGAAACAGGAAGAGAGTGATGATACATTAAGCAACTGGATGTAATGAGTAAAATATCAGCCAGAATTTAAAAAAAATAATTGACTGGGGAGTACAGTCTCTCGGCTGGATTTAACTTGAGTATTTTTGTTCACTTCATAAGTGATCTAAGCTCTCTTAGGTCTCATCAATGTAGAAAAGCTTTGGCAGTCTGTTCATGCATGCCACAACTACATTGTTCCACTCATTCCTTCTCCCAACATTCGTCACAGACAACTGTATACAGTTTGTCTCACAATTACTTGATGCTTTTACAAAATTGGTAGTTCTGTATAATTCGACAAAAGTAAGTTGTGTGGTAAGACAAGTTCAGGGAAAGGTGAGTGCGCTCTAGGTTATCACACTATGTGACTTGCTCTTTTACATTTCTCAGATTTTCAACTGCATCTCAGTACCTCAGATAGCAAACAACTGAATTTATTATCTTAGACTCTGAATGTTTTCTTTACATTCTAGAGACATTGGATTTCAGTTTATTGTAACATGGGTTAAACTATGCCTACTATGTCTATTTCAAAATAGTTATTTATATAATTCTGCTAATTATGTACATGAGAAAGCAAATTAATTAAATTAAAGCAAATTAATTAAATGAAAAAATAGAAAAATAGCAGCATATAAACAAATGTGCTAAGTATTAATTTAACTTGCACTTAAAGAAGTTTTTAGCCAACTTTCCTATTGTCTTCCAACCTTCTTTATTCTTTGTGATATAAATGATTTAATATTGTTAAAATATCCACACTACTCCAAATTGTCTACTGAGTTAATTCAAGCCCTACCAAAATTCTAATGGTATTTTTTGCCAAAGGAGGAGAAAAGAACTAAAATTCATGTAAAATATCCAGAAAGCCTAAACAACAAAAACAATCTCCTAAAGAAAAAGTGGGGAGCTTCATGTTTCTTGGTTTCACAACATATTACAAGGTTGCAATAACTAAAACAAGATGGTACTGATGCATGGCTCTCTCTCTCTCTCTCTCTCTCTCTCTCTCTCTCTCTCTATATATATATATATATATATATATATATATATATATATATTCATATTATATATATATCTGTGTCATATATATCTGTATCATATCTATTTACATGTTGTAGATATACAGATATATAATCAATGAAACAAAATTATCCACAAACAAATCTTCACATGTGTAGTCAAATAATCTTTGATAAAAATGTAAAGATTACACAAATGATAGTCTCCAACAGTGTTGCATAAGTTAGCTATTCACATCTAAGATAAAGAAATTTAACCCTATTTAGGCACTATCTAAAGGTGACCTAAAGTGGATCACAAGCTTAAGAATGAAATATATGACTCTATCTTGGTCATTTTTCAGTTATTAATAATACACAGATTTAATCACTTGGAAAAGAGGTTTATTTTGTCTCACACTGTTCTGAAAGTGGAAACTCAAGGAATTACATCTGGGTACCGGCCTTCTTGCTAACAGCCTCATTGCAGCATGGGGCATCTCATGGTAAGAGACAAAGTGTACCTGTGTGTAGCCTCTGGTCTTCCTTTCAACTATCATTTTTCTTAAGTCACCAGTATTCAGTTAAAGGGCTCCACTATGATGACCTTATTTAAACTTAAGTAACTCAAATGCCTTTGTCTAAACACTACATTTAGTTTCCACTCTATCAAGTCCTTACTTACAATGGAGATTATGTTCCAGTATCAGTTTAAGAGGGGACATACCATATTTCATACCATAAGAGGGGACATACCATATCAGTTTAAGAGGGGACATGCCATATCCAAGCCACAGCAAAATCTTGAAAGATAGCATTTTAAAAATGGTTTTCATCACATTAGATTTGAAAATGATTTCTTGAATATGACATTAAAAACATGTCATAAAATGAAAATAGCCAAATGGTATTGAATCAATTGAAAACTGCTCCATAATCAAATAGACAACCATCAGAATAAAAATGGAACTGAAGAAATGGGTGACTATAGTTGTAAATCTTACAGCTGATATTGGGATGATACAGATGACAGATGAACAGAAAGAAGAGGAAAGAAAGAAAAGGAGGATGAAAAAAGAAAAGGAAAGAAAAGAAAGAAAAGACATTATTAAAAACCTAAAAAACTCTTGAATAGACATTTCTCCAAAGAAGATAGAAAATTAGCCAATGAGTATATAAAAAGATGCTCAACATCACAAATTAGCTAGAGATTAAAACACCAGTGAGATATCAGCAGAAACCATTAAGATGGCCAACAATATTTTAAAAAGAAAGAATATAACAAGTGTTGGTGAAAATGTAAGAAATTTGAAATCCTTTTGTACTCAGTAAGCACTGTAAAAATAGTCTGCTCTGACAATATAAACCACTTCAAAAAATTAAAAATGAAAGTACTAGATAATTTAGCAATTTTATTTCTCTTTATTAAAATACACATGTCAAAAGATATTTGTATACTATGTTAATTGAAACACTATTCCTAACAGATAAGTGGAAACAGCCTAAATATTAATAGATGAATTAATAAAGATAATGTGTTACATATATAAATATAATGGGGAATATTATCAAACTTTCATGAAGAAGGAAATCCTGTCAAATACTACATGAATGAATCTTGAGACCATTATGCTAAATGAAACTAGCTAGTCATAAAAAGAGACATTTTATGACTGCATTTATGCAGGATGCCTAGTCAAACTCTGAGAAACTAAAACTAGCATCGTGGTTGCTAGGTCCTCAGTGGTGTGGAGTTTTAATTCTTCAGGATGTAAAAGCTCAAATATCTGTTTTGCAAAGATATACATGTCATAACACTAGTGTAATTTATACTTAAAAATTATAAAGATAGTAAATTTTACATTATGTGCTTCTTACCACAATAAGAAAGAATGAAAACAAAATTCAACCAGAAGTGTTTTACATGGCATGTTTTTATTGTGATATAAAATTGCTCAAATAAAATTTTTCATATTGAGCACTTATCAAGCAATCAATGAGTCTGACATGAATTATTTTTTATTCTATCCTACCAGTGAAGAAATCAAGATTTAGAGGATTAAATTTTTTTGCAAGTTACAGAGCTCATAAGTGCTTATATTATTATTCAAATTAAGAACATTAAGAACAATATTATAAACACTTTTCTGGGTGAACTTTTAGTGTATTTAATTTTGACACATTCATCAAGTTTGTAAATATACTTAAGCTCATTTTGTTTACAATATACAATATTATGCAACTGATGGAACAAATATAACACTATAAATAATTTTTCCTACAATTCTGTATCTAATTATACTCAATTCATTTGAATATTTTCCAGTGATTGTCCATATGGTATAGGTTGAATCAGTAGGGGTGGGTTATTATTTCCTTTTGTTAGTGAATAAACTGGCATTAGGTGAATTTAAGTATCAGAGTTTACCAATGGAAATCTTATTTAGCAGTAGAATCAAGGATAAAACCTAGATCTTCTTTATCTTTGGCACTCTTCCCCCAAAATATGATACCATCTACCATTGGCAATTTTACATACTAATTAAAAGAAATAAGAGATTCCATAATAATTTACAGGAATGTTACAGTGAAACTCAAGCTGTCAAACAGATGTAACAATGAAATATTTGTGGCTTTACTCTTTAAAAATTTTTCTATTCATTTTGTCTCAGTTCATTATATACCATCTGTGTTGATTACTTTTTACTCTCATTGCTGAGACAAAATATCTGATGTCCGACATGAAGGAAGGAAAAGTTTATTTAGCTCTGTTTGTGGAGGTTTCAGTTCATAATCTGCTGGGTCCAAGGTAGGTTTGCTTATTGCAGAGAGAAACAGTTTATGGCAGTAGCAAACAGCAAAGGCAACCAGAGCCAAAACAGGGAGGAGCATGGAGAGAAGACTCTTTCTGTCCCTTCTGTTGTATGTGGGCCACACCCACCTGGGTGTGGCACTCACACCCATAATCCCAGTTTGGACCATGACTCAGTCACAAACTCGAGGAGCCTGCCCCCATGACTGCATGAGGCTTTCAGGGCACATCCAGACAGAAACCATAGCACTATCCTAAGTCTAATTGTTGTATTTATAACTGCATGTTATTTGGTGTCTCTCCCTCTCTCTGTCTGTCTCTCTCTTTCTCTGTATCTTAGTGCAGAAACAACACTATGTTGCAGCCCTCTCTTTGTTTACTGCTTTAGCTTTTCTTAATGATTTATTGTTCCCAGACAGCTCCCATTTTAATGGCCTTCCAACACAGTAGATGTGCTTCCTCAGCTATTTATGTGGTTTTCAGACAGTATTGTGCATACTGCAAGCCAACTAATGAAAGCTTTAACTTCTTAGCCTCTTCTAATTATTTGAACTTGCACTGATTTTAAGTCAATTAAACAAAGGCAGGAAAAGGATCAACTCCAGCTTGTACTATTTGTTTTTAAGATTGATCTTTCTTACTTATTAGTGTCTTACAAGCACAGTGTTCATTTTAGTCTTTCAATATACAAGTAAGCCAATATTTATCAACCATTTTGTAGTATTTGTAGTATAAATCCCTCTTTCTTTCTACAGGTTGTATATTATCAGATCTTTTAATAATATATTTAAAAATGTATCCATGGTTTTGACAGATATGTAAATCTTTTGAATATATATGTGTGATTTTCCATATGATTTTATTTTTACAATAAGTATAGAGCATAATATGCAAAGAACACAGTACACAGATTATGAAATTCATAACTACAAAGAAAGAGGAATCCTTCCTTCCAAATAACAGTGAGTCAGCTATATCTTACTTGTTAAAGTTAAAATAGATATTTTAAAAAAGAAATTTAGAGGAGAAAATAAATGATGAGGTTGAAGCATATGGGGAGAATAATATTTCAGTTACTATTTTTCCAAAATTTAGGAGATGGATACTGATGAGACAAGAGTAAACACTTTTTTTTCAATATTTTAAGAAGTGGTTAGCTGTTTTTCTCTAGCTCTTTGTTATTCATAGGTAAATTACGAAAAGCTCAAAGGACCGCAAATATAGATAGGATCATATGTGCAGCAGTGGCTCAATAATTGATAAGCAATCAAATGGCTCATTTAAAGATTATATGCATTTATTTAATTTCTCAAAAACATTGTATATAACTATTAAGTTTAAAAATTAATTGCAAGAAGATGCATTTTGAAGCCTATTCTCTTAAAAAAAATTGAGAAATTCCTTCTCTTATTCATCTGAGAGTCCCTAATATAATTGTTACTAATAATTTGTCTTACATTGAGTAAAATTTTGCATTCTTTACAATAACATTGCATTAGCAGATGCTCCTCTAAAGATAGTCTTCAAATTTATTGCACATTAAATTGCTGGAAAATGGATTATAGTTTCAAACAATGGTACTAGCAAGTTGTTCCTCCACTGGAACAAAATTATAATAGAAAATTACACTTCTAACCCCGAGAAGGCCTGATGCTCATTTAAATAGCCATGAATATCACATTTAGTCAACTATAAATAGTATATCTATATAGTAGGAAGTTTTTAAAAGATACACATTTTGAGAAGGCGTAGCAGCACAGTAGTCAAACTTGTACACCGTATCCTCTCTTTAAATTTTATACTCAATAATGCATTTTCCACATTCACCAACCTACTATACTCTGTCATGTAACTTTTTTCAGAGTTATATGTGCTTCTAGGAAGGAAGGGCTTGTTGGACATAGGTCACTGTTGTGCTTACCTAGGGCATCCTCTCTGGCTGCTCCATTCTCTTTCTGCTTCCCAGCTACTATGATGTACGCTAATTTCTTCAGGAGTAAGCCCTTCCACAAGCTTGGACAGAAATTTTTGAAACCATAGCACAAAATAAACCTCTCCTCTTTTCAGTTGTGTGTGTCAAGTATTACGTTCCAGTAAAAGGAAAGTCCTAAGACAGCTCCAAATATATCCAAATATATTTATATTACACCTGAAATGTTTATCTTGGAAATATTAGATTTAAAGATCCAAATTCCACATCCAAACCTCTGCTGTGGTTTGAATGTTGAATGTTTCTCAGCATCCACACGTAACAACTCATTTCCCAAAATCACATGATTGGGAGATGTAGGTTTTTAAGTGGTGGGGCTCAGTGAGAGGTCCTTAAGATACTGGAAGCATCACTTCAAAGGGTGTGCAAGATCCTGTTCTCACTCTTATTGTCACCTTTACTCTCATTTTGTCTCTCCTTCTATCCACTGCTTTTTGGAGACATAATTACTTTCTTGCTCCTGGTAGGTGCCCCCACTATTATCACTTGCCATGCAGCACTATCTTCAAAACTGTGCCCTTCACAACTTGAGACCACACGCATAAGGGAAATGAATCAGACTCATATCTGTAAGTAATGTATTGTCTCCCTAGTATAAAAAATAAATAATAATGATAAAATATTGAAAGGTAATAAGTTCCAAAATGTATAATAGATATTGTAATAATGAAAGAAAAAGAAAGTGCTTGAAAAGAAAGAACAACTTGTAGATACACACATATAACTGTATGTATGTTTAAGTGTGCAAGATAGATAAACATACTACGAAGATTTTGTTAGTTCATCGATCAGAATGGTTTGTGCTATCATTGTCTATTCATCTTTTATGCTTTGATTTTGTAACTTAAACAACTATTTCTAAGATAATGATATGTAATTTATCAACTAATGATTTCCTACTAGTTTTTTTTGAAATTCTGTATTATTTCTACCCATTTTTCTATTTTGCTTTTTTTCTAAATAAAACTGTGGCCTTCTTATGTTTGTAAATAGCATGCCTCAGACGTTTCATGGTGGTAATGTAAACTTGACTAACATAGGCTTCTTACAGCTAATCTGTTCAATTATTCTTGTTTAGTTTGCTTTTTATCTCATACTATATTCATTTTTTAAGTTCTCTGCTTCCTCTTTCCACTCCCTTAGCTGCTGTCTGTCTTGATTAGATTAACAGGCCCAGCACTTCCATCTTGCTATTCTCAGTATTGGCAACTTCATTTGCCAATTGAGCCTCCTCAGAAGATTAGTGGCACGAACTTGCATTGATTGACACCTTTATCAATTTATGGTCTCTGATGTCAATGAAACTGTCCATGTGCTTGGAAATAATTCTATATTTTCCAACCAATTCTTTACCCTACTCTCTGCAGAACTTACTTCAGATCACCTGTATTTCCACAAATCTATGCCTCTTTTCTAAGCAGTTGCTTAGTTCTCACTTTGCAAAAAGAAGGAGGGGAAGCAACTACATTAATAGCTTCCTATAATTACAGGACATATAATTTATGGAATTATTTTATAATAGTCAAAGAGTCAAGTGCAAAAGAAAAATGCAGAACATCTGTCCGCCCTCTAAGACCAAAAGAATCCAGTGGAGGACCTGGATGCCATCGCAATGTCTTGCATGAGTCCAGCTAAGACCTAGAGCCCATGACAGTCGCCCTCCTCCAAAGTCCAACTAGAAGTCTCGATCCCACAATAATGACTCAAACAAGTTTCTTTCAGGATCTGTGCTGGGAAGGCCCAAAGTTTGGGTCAGCAATAGAAGATAGAAAGTCTGTTCCAGAAGATGATAGGTCTGTGCCAGCAAGCTAAGGGTTTTGTACTGGAACCATAAAGTGACACTTAAAATGAGGACCAAAGGTTCCCTGAAAAGTACTACAGCCACCCTTAGCAACAATGAGGTCCTGGGCTCCTCTGATGATGGAACGCAAAGTTCGTACCAGGGTGCCAGCGTGACAAGCTTCCCCTGGTGATCAAACAAGAAGCCATCTTCCCGGCTGGAGCCAGGAAGTGATGCTCAGAGTAAGGAGCAGTTCTCCAAAGTGAACTACAGTCATGCTCAGTGATGATGGGGTCCTGAGCTCCTCTAGCAATGAGAACAGCCAAGCTTACATCAGGAAAAAAGCTCCTCCAGGAGAAGCAACAGCACTCAGGGGAACCAACAGCACTTCTTCCTTTCCAGCTGTCCTTTTTATGTTGGTAACAGTCTTCAGGTGGACCACCCACATTCAGCACCATGCTAAGTCAGTTGAAATAACATTACAAGTTGACTACCAGTTGTCAGTCCACCACATCTGTTATGAAATTACACAGTGTTGGGGACCACAAATTCACAATGGTAATTTTATGTACATCCCTAAAGGATAAATGGAGACTTGGAATTATGGGTATCACCCTTTTGAAATTTCCCATTAACTCTTTTGGGATGAGACACCCTTCCCCCACCCACTGAGACTAACCTAAAACCTCTAAGATTAAAAAGTCATTCAAGACCAACATCTTTCCTAGCATAAGATCACATCCAACCTCTTGAGTCATCCCACGATTATCTGTTACCCTCTAAGTCACTGAACTTTGAGTCTTCCTCTGACCTTGAATCTTCTGCTAGCCCCTCTTGTCACTGTATATAATCCAATAAAAGGCGGTTGACTTGGAGTGCCTTTGTCTCTGCCCATCCTGAGGCATGAAACTCCCAACCCCTCTCTGAGTTTCACTAAATTTGTCTCTGCTTCTTGTTTCACCCTTGTGCCATACCCCTCCTACAGGCAGCTGGGAATCTTGGCCCGCTCCCGGACACATTTTAGTTGTCAGTGAGACTGTTAAATGTTGCTAGGTAAAATGTAAAATTCCTCTTAAATACGAATTTCTGTATCCATAAAATTATTCATTTATCTGAAATTTAAATTTGTCTAGGAATTCTAGTTTATTTTTTGTTTGATTTGTATTAGATATAGCAATTTATACTATTTCTGTCTTCTCTCCAACTTCATACTAAACGTTTTCTTTTCTGCCTTAAGCATATCTGGTCCTGTCTCATAAATATTTAGCTTATTAAGCTTCCCCCAGACTAAATCATTTTTGTTTGTCCTATAATCCTTTCCATTGGTTCTTATTATTCTTCTGCATTTCATAGCCCATTAAATCTTATGTATGTACACTGTCTCTCTTTTTCATCTGATATTCAATAATACATTTCCTACCTTCACTCATCTACTATATTGTCTCTCATGAAACTTAATAATTTTTCCAGGCTTTATGTTCTATTAATTTTGACTTTATTTGACTATAAATAACATAGGAAACTACTGAGCTACTTGTTTATTCAACTACTTTGTTCTCTGTCCATTTATAACATAGGAGACTCCTTGCTTATGTTTGTCTGGCCTGCGGAGGTTCATTTTCAGGGTCCTCTCTGTTGTGTAAGCTTAAAAGGCCACTGCTTCTCAGGCCACTCATTTTATGCGCACTCCTCTTTCTGAAGAAAATCTATCTTGAAGGATTTAAGCATTATCTGTAAAATATCTGGAGCCCAGATCTTTCTCCTGACAATCACATGTGTATTTTCTACTCTCTTCCAATCGTCTGTCTGTAGATACTTAGGACTTTAAGATATCAAACAATATCAATTAACTGACTTTAACACCAAAACATATCCAGTTTCTTTCTCTATGCTTCATTGTAAGGTTCTACCCAGGTTAAAAAAAAAAAAAAAACCAGAACCTTTCAAATTTCTAGTTTATCACAGCCACTAAAAAGTTTATTTCTCACAAGTATTTCAATTCAAGAACCTTAACTTTACCCACTGTCTCCAGTTTAATACTTGTACTTTTATGCAGGCCCAGATTTCACCTTACATTCCATCGTTTCTTCACGGGGAGGAACTTAAGCATGTGCTTGACTTTTCTGCTCAGTTGCTTACATCTGTTCCTTGATAAGTCAGGTTAAAAAAGGTAGATTTTAGATTCTATAATTCTACTGCTTCTACTAATTTAGTTGGTATGGGAGTCTCTGTATCTTTGTGGCCTTTGCTGCCACTCACATCTCACCAGGCTATAGAACAAAGCTTCCCTTTGGTCCAGAATGAAACACTGTAGGAGGTCTTTCTTTGTTTCTTCTTTCTTTCTTTCTTTCTTTCTTACATTTTTTTCAAAACAAGAAGATAGGAACTTAACAATGGTTTTTATATTGTACATTGTTATCTTCAAAATAGTTGTTCAGGTCACCAGATACAAGAATGAAGCAAAACAATAAGATTGAATAAAAGATTAGATTTCTAAAACAAAACAAAAGGAAGTGAGAAGCCAGCATGGGCAGGGAGACACAGCCAGATGCGCCCAGTGCACCCTCGGGACACATTGGGGACCCGTGAGGAGAATAAGATAAACACAACCCTGTGTGCTTGCTACAATTGGGGGAGTCCTGGTGTAGACACACAGGCTCAGAGACAGAGCTCTCTGCCAGCACACAACCCTGGCCACCAGGGCAGCCTCGGTATAGCTGCATGGATGTGGAGAAGCATGCCCTACACACTAATACCTCCCTGCAAACCTGGGTTCAGTAATCCCAGGTGCCTTTCCCAGTCCCCTACACCACAGAAGGTTAGCCAAGTTGGGACAACCCCAGTTGGCTGACCCCACAGCTCCACAACCA
>PVJX010012368.1:0-50591 GCA_004027295.1 Dolichotis patagonum
TGGTTTCTCACAGTTCTGGAAGCTGGGAAGTCCAGTGCCAAAGTGCCAGCCCCTCTGGTTTCCAGCACGTGCTTCCTCCCAGCTTGCAGACGGAAGCCTTCTCCGGGGTCCCCACATGGGGTCACTGCCCAGTCCTGCAAGTCCACCTCAAGATCTCACGCAGCCTTAATTATCCCTCCAGAGCCCTGACATCCAAATGCAGTCATGTTGGGCTTAGACAGTCAGCATACAAATAGGGGAGGGGGACAGACACACAGTTCAGCCCATAGCATCACGTTTTGTGCAAATCTCCAAGCTTTAGTCCGCTGTCAATGATTTTCTCTGGTCCTGCTGGTGAGCAGCAACTCCGCGTGCTCTAACTGAGCTTTCCTTCTGTGGGGCCTCAGCCAACGCATGAAAACTCCCACAATGATTTTTCCAAGTATTTCCATTCTTCCAACCCACTGCTCTTACCAAGACTGCCTGCCTGCACCCAGGCAGTGACCTCACTACAGCTGTAAAAGCCAGTGCCGGGCCGTGTGACCAGGCAGCTGTGGGACCCAGCACACCGCACTGCGCAGCCTTGGGAAAGCGGCGCCCTGCCTGCCAGTGCCCAGCCTCTTGGGAAGACAACGCAAGACGAGTCCGTGAGAGCCGCCCCCCAGCGCGCCGGCCAGGGTTGAAGCCCAGGACGGATGAGCAAGCCGAACTCGCTTGCTGCCTGCCCCGCCCGTGCTCAGTCAGTCCCAGGGGTTTCTGCGATCACACTCCTCTCTCAACCACGAGTGCCGTGGGAGGCAGCTGGAGCCCTTCTCGACTGGACTGTTTCTTTCTTCCTTTCTCTCTTTCTTCTTGCTTGCTTGCTTTTCCTGGTCCCTTTCCAGGATGCTTAAACTTAGGATTTAGGAAAAGCATTGAGGAGTCAGCGCAGAAACACCAGCGTAAACCAGGAGACCGGGGCCGATTTTGTCAACACTGGCTAGATTTTCTGCATTCGCTCGCTGCGGGTGGAATGCAGAGTAGCGTGTTAGCCGTGCCCAGCTGCGTAGATTCGTGATTGATATGATTAACACTTAGGCCCAAACAGAACCACACGGAGGCTTCCAAAGCTGTCTGTGTAGACATCTTCCTGCCTGTTTCATGCTTCCCACATCCAGTGAGCCCTTCGTGCTGCTCTGCACACCCTGTCCAGCAGTCAGTTTATTCCTCCTCGGTCTCCCTCCCTGTCCAACACACCGACCTCTCTTTCCCGCCAAAACTTTGCTACCCTGTGCCCCATTCCCTGGGAACTAAGCTAGAGCCAGAAGAAAGACACACCGCCAAGGGCTGAGGACATGCTTGCGAGCCAAAACTCTCCATCCTATGGTAACTAAGATGTTTTCTAATTATCTTAATGAATATTAATGCTATCCCTAATGAGGACAACTGTGGCCATTTTGACAGAGCTTAGAGAGGTTTTTTAGACATTCAGTGCCTTGTGACCCTGCTGGTAATGTAACTGACTGAATAGTTTATGTGAGGGTTAAATTTGCTGTCAGTGGCCCAGAAATAGCAAAAGCCACAACCACTGATTCAAAGCAAATAAGATGGTTGAGTAATTTGAAGGTTAATGAACGTTCTGCCTCAGACGGACCGAGTTCAGTGAAGCGCCAGAGGTGTAAACCAATTTAAAGCTCACTTATCTTTCGAAATCAGCCAGGTACGTGTACAACACAAGGCCTACAATGTGCTAGGTACTATATAATTTTAAAAACAAGGAAACCAACCTAAACCAAAAGCCATCTCAAAATAGAGGAGGGTGGTATGGCACTATATATACTGACATCCGTTATACGGCAGGTGCTGTGTTAGTCTTTTTATCTACTGCTACCACTTGCAAGAAGAATATTTATAGAGGGCTATTATTTGCCAGGTATTATTCTGAGCACTTTACATTCAGTAAATCATTTAATGCTTGCAGCAACCCTGCAAAGGAGAGACCCTCATGAGCTCCATTTCACAGGCCCCCAGGTGGAGGCACACAGCTGGCAGGGCGAAAGGTGGCGTGCGTGCTCCTTACTCCCCGCTGCACTCTGTAAAATGCAAGCTTGCATCCCCCCATTTGCAGAAAAAAGAAATCAAATCTCACAAAAATGTACTCCAAGGCAAGGAAAAGGCACGTGGCCTTGATCCCCGGTCTTTCCGAAATCTTTGCCTCCCTGGTGCTCCCTGATACTCGAAAGTCACAGCTCTTCCTCCTTGCAGACGTGGCAGCTGACAACTGAATGAGCTCCTGTCAAAGGCACAAATGGAAGGACGAGTTCAGGTGTCTTGGCAGAGCTCCCAGGTGCATTACGGTCTCAGCAAGGAGGGCTGTAAAACAGGACTGGAATGAAAGGGCTTATGAGTACTAAAGGGCTATAAAATCTCCTCGGATTTGGTTTCTAACAAATCAAATGTGGGGAAAAGCCATCCTGCCTCTCTCTGAGCTCTGCAGAAGAGGTCTAATTCTAAGTTCTTCTAAATGCTTCAGCACTTTGTAACTCAGAACTCAACTCCTGTTTTCAGAAGGCTGCTGTTTTCCATAGGGCCGTTTTGAAGCCGTTCCCTACTTTTCTTCTTAAGAACTTGTGATAAGTATCGGAGTCGGGATTGTCTCCAAGAGACCGTCTCCCTGCCCATGTGTTGGAAGAACACTTGGATTCACAGTCAGTGAAGTATTTCTGCCTTTGAAAGAAATCTTCTGATATACGTATTGATGCCCTGCAATGGCATGACCAGAAATGAAAGTGGGAGAAGAGAATGTTGTACACTATTACAAAATGGTGACCACTGGGCAGCAGAGAATGAGTCAGTGAGTTGAGCAGAAATATCAAAGCAGGGTAACTTGTAGCAGCATAATTTGTAGCCACTGACAGTTTGGATAAAAAATATGTTCTGCAAAAGACAGCTTTATAAGTGTTTGGATTCACTTGCTTTTTAAGGATTTGGTATTTACATAGCATTAAAGATATTCCAAACACATAGCTGGGACTCAGTAAATTACCATTGAAGGAGTGGATTAAAACAGTTATTAAAAGAGGACAGTGTCATCACTAAAGTTAAAAGATAGACAATAGTAAAATGCTTTCACATTCACAACTTTATATGTTGAGGAAAGTTTTTTTTAAAATATTCATTTCTTTTCCCACTGCTTTTGTAGCTTTCTCCCCTTATGAATAATGTTAATACATTACATAAAATCTACATGTTGCTAAATATACTTTATTAAGACTGTGACTGCTGAATTCGTGGTGATGTTCTTTTCCCCCCGAATGAAACTTTTGTTAGCTTTGGCTATTCTGAGAACTAGAAAACGACAGAGCGGTCCAAAAAGGGGAGCTCTGGTACATTGTTCAGCTTGTTCCCTTCACCCTGAACCTCGGCTGCAGCAGCATATGCGTGTGTGTTTATGCACATACGCACACAGAGGGACAGTGCTTACACTTACTCCTGGACATTCATTCAGGGTTCACCCAAAGACGAATCCTAATTAATCTTCTCTCAACAGAAATGTACAGAGCAGAAGCTGCTCAGAGAGGGAAGAAGAGTGGCTGGTGGTAGCTGGCATCCCTTAAAAAGGGGAATTTTTAGTGGTCTTTAGTGGGAAGTCCACTAAATGAAATAGTAAAAGTGGGCAAAAAAAAATAGGGAATGGGCATTGAAGGAAGAATGGGAGAAACAATGGAAATAATGTCAACCATTCCAAGTGACGTGAGATCTTCCGCCAGCCTGATGGGTGGGGTGCAGTGGATAGCACAGAAGAGAAAACCACTCTACTTCCCAGGGAATCATTGACGAATGTCGGAAAACGAATCGAGGACACCAACTGGACCAGCTAGAAGCCATTTAGACAATCTGGGTGGGGGTGCTGGGCAGAGTCAGTGTCCTGAGCTAGGGTGGACAAAGCTGGAGGATGACTGGGCTCAGGAGCAAGACACCTCATGGACCACCTAGCCTTTCTATGAACTGTGTAACTCCATACGAATGCCGAGAGAATCTGAGACTACCAAAATGTCTCAAAGAAAGATGATCAAGGAGAACTGGCTCCAGGGAAAGGGGTGAGGGTCTGTGTTGAGGGGGTGGGAAAGGCAGGTGGTGAAGACTTAGTGTTCATTCATTTAACAAGAATTTAATGCACATGAACAGAATGGTGAAGAGCTGGTTCCTATCCTGGCTGGCTCTGTCACTCAGTGGAAGTGAGTAAGTCCCCAAACTCACGGAGCCTCGTCTCTCCCCTTTTGAATTATAGTACTCCTCACGTGGAAAATAGAGGACATGCATTTGGTAGGAGAATCCAGTATATGAAAAATTATTTATACATCTCTTATTGTCTTACAAGGCTACTCAAATTCTTGATATTTTCAGTGAGAGAGGACAATGGGTACAGCACTGATATAAAGGACAGATTAAAACCTCTCTGCCTAATATGCCACTAACAACGTGAGCCAAAACCCAGAATAACGCACTTTCGTAACTGTAAAACAGGGGCAGTAACACTTGATTCCTCACTTCCAGACATGCTGGAAAGTTTAATTAGATGCTATCCATGAAGTACCCTGAACTTCTCACGGAGAAACAGGATATAAATACAACTAACAGAGCTCTTATTATTCATCATCCTTTCCTGACTTGCCTACAAGCTGGTTCCTGTAACTTGGGACCTTGGCATTTTCTCTCCTTGTGTTTCTTCTCTTTCTTACAGGAAGTGTCAGATTTTGTTCTTTTTCTCCATTTCTTGATGTCTGAAGCTTTCAGTCTCACTCTGCCTCTCTCTGGTCACTCTTTATTAAATTCCCTGACAGATTTTCTTCACTTACCTTATGCATTTTAGTCCGGAGATGTTTCTGACCATGGACCGTGGTTGACGTTCCTAAGCACTCTCTTGGACTTCCAGGTTTCAGTTTTGCAAGGGCTCCAGTCAGATCCTAATCCAGTCAAAACTGGTGGCTGATTATTTGTTCCTGTGGCATTTGCACAGTTCTCTAACTCTTTCAGGTTCTCTTGGTCTAGAGGTAATTGCTAGGTCATATGACAGAGGGAGTGACCCTCTAAACCAAAGACGAAGTTCCAGCTTTCTCCTGTCACTTGTAGCATAATGCCTTCAGTGTCCATAAGGTTGTCATTTTGCCTAGTTTTACTTTTCATATATTATTAACCTAGACAGACGTCATCATCCGCTTCCTCTGGTCAGTGGGATTTCTTTCTGCAGAACTAAAAGTGAAATATCCCTACAGGACACTTAAGCCCTGTGAATACATGCCAACTCCCTTTCCTCCTCAAATGAGATTTACTGTTTTCATACTCACTACAAAACAGGAATCAATGTTTTTAATGCTTAGTGGGGAATTCTGAATTTTAATAAAAACAGTGAGGATTTTCAAGGTTGAGCTTAACTATTAATCTGTCTGGTATTTTTCAGTGTTTACAATGAATACTGCCATATGTCATGAACCACAAGTATATTGGACAAATGCACAAAATATTTTTTTACTAGAAATAGAAAAAGATCAAACAATTTCTGTATATCTTAGAGGTTCAAAACACCACTTACAATTTTGTCATTACAATATAAAATTATATTTTATCCCATATATATGCACAGATTTTTATGTATCAATTTTCAAAAATATTATTTTTTTATTTAAAAATAATTTAAATAATACACTTTTTGATCATAAAATCTAAGAGCAAAGTATACAGACATCACATGATTGTTATTTCTAAGAAAATTTAATTGGGAGGTAACAAATAGGCTCTATTTATAGAGACCAAGATAGATGAGTAAGTTCAGGAAAGAACTCACAAAGGTCTCAAATTATATTAGAACATGTAATTTTTTCTTTAAGAAAAGACAATCCAAGGCAAACAAGGCTGTGACCACTAAGCGTGATATGTCAACTCAATTAGATGAAGAAATACCTGGCATATTAGTGCAGTGTAGTGGTGTAGCAGGTGTGTCTGGGGGTGTTTCCAGAGATTATTGGCATGTAGATCAGCAAACTGAGAAGGAAGTAGTTACCCTGACAGTGGGGGTATCATCCAATGGTTTGTGGCCCAACTGGAATGAAAGAAATCTACTGTGTTTTGGAAGTTACATTCTGCTCAAGCAGGTGTCTTTCACCGCTGCTGCCACCTGTGGACATTAGCATCCGTGTTCTCAGCCTTCCAACACAGATGCATACCAGCAGCTCCCCAGGGAGCTCCCAGGCCTTCCGTCTAGGACGCACTGCAGCTGCACCCTCAGTCCCTCCAGAGAATCCTAGCATAAAAGCAAAGGGTAAGATCTTAATGAGTGGCCAACATGTGGATATTCATTATACTACTTTATTCTTTCCTGTGTTTGAAACAAAACTACAATTTTATGATAATAGCGCTACTTACAGTAATTGTAATTTTGGAAAAGACTAGAGCTGCCCATGTAAAATGGTTTCCACCTTGCAGAAGTTCCAGGACCCTACTCAAAGACATTTCCATCAGGCTTTGCTGGTAGCACATTGGGGTTGAACGCTGACTCTGAGCATGGAAACAGAAACCCTTCATTCTGAGACAGCCATTTGTGAACTGACTCTATTCTTTACCACTAAAAGCAGAAACTTACAGGTATCATCATGACTTTTCTCCTGCAGGCCACTGTTATGGGTTAAAAACTGGTGGTCAACTTAACGCCAGCTGAATTAAATCAGCATGGTGCCATGCGTAGATGTCCCACCTGAGGAAAGTTGCCAGCATAAATAGAGATGTGGAGAAGAGGAGCAAGGATTGTGGGTTTCTCCAAGTGTTGCTGTTTGAGCCGTTGGTTCTCCTGGAGGAGCTCGGCATGACTAGCTTCCCCAGTGTGAGTTTGACCATTGTCATCAGAGGAGCTCAGGACCTTGTTGGTGAGAGTGGCTGTGGTTCACTTTGGGGGAGCTCTGGTCCTTACATCAAGCATCATTTCCTGGCTCTGGAGGGGAAGATGTTTGCCGTTTAGTCTCTAGGAGAAACTCCTCTGCCATATTGGACCTCTGCCATGATGATTTGACGAATTTCATATGGGCAGAAACCCATCATCCTTATCTTTTTGTTTTTATGGGGTGATGGCTCTCTTAGAGTGCTTTCTGCTGAACAGGGGTGTCATGACAGGGGTCTGTGTGGTTGCCACGGTGACAAGTAGTGCCCATATAGAAGCGGTACCAGGGATGTCAGATACAATAAGCATCTCTCTGGTGGCAAAGGCCTGTATCCTGGATTCAAAAAGGACTTAAAAGGAGTTTAAAGATGAAGGGTGCTATAAGTAGAAAAAAAGTAACTGTGATGAGGGCACCCAAAATGGGGAGAAGGAGGGGGGCCCAGGAGTCTGAAGTGAGCCATCAGCAAGACCACAGGAAGAAGTCAGTGACTTTTTTTTTTATGTTAATAGAGAGGTTTTGAAGCTGTTTAACCTCATCATTGACAACACCTGATTTATTTACAAAGTAATAGCATTCTTTCCCTAGCATGACACAGATGCCACTACTTTCAGCTTTTAGGACATTAAGAGCTCAGTGAATTTGGAGAACTACTGCAACTAGTGAGTGAATTGATCCTGGCGGAAGTAAACAGATTCTGAAAACTCAGTTGTTTTTAGCTGATAGGATAACTGGGTGTAGCAGTGGGCACCTATTCCAATAGTTCCAGCACCCATGCCAATAGCCGAGAAAAGACCTGCACCTATTAGAACTCGAGTGACTGCTATGGCCCAGCAGGATATTTGATGTGAGGGTGAAAATGAGGGTTTTAGGACAGTGTGTCTTGTGGTGCTACCACTGCCAGAGTGCAGGAACCTTGCCGTATTGATGGAAGGCAAGCAAATGCTCGTTGGCCACAGATGAAGAACTGTCCCTGGGTGGACAGATGGGAGCTGAGGTGTCTAACACAGAGTGAAGATGTACGCAAGAGGCTAGAGTTCCTGCCTTAGGGGCAGACCTGGAAGAGTTAGGATAATAGGTGCAAGAGAGGTTTTTTGGCCATAATTGTCCTGGAGCTAGGTTTAGAGAGCCAATAATTTTGGCTTGTGGGTTAGTTTTAAGTGAAGAGAGGTTTAGAGTGGCTGGATAAGCCATGTATAAGTCTTGCTGAAAAGCAGGCAGGCCCAGCAGTTTGAAAGGTCAGTAGCATTGGGTACCTGAAAAGCGGTCTTTAAAAATTGTTGTTAAGGAGTTGAGGTATGGATAGTGAAAGGGGGTGTGACAAGAAAGTGAGGATGAGGGCAGGAGATCACGACAGAGATAAAGAAGCCTTTGTTGTGGGCATGGGAAGCCTGCAAAAAACCCCGAAAGTGCCCTCTGACCAAAACGAAAGAGTAGTTGGGATTTTTATTAGGTCTGGCCAGGGGTGGAGTTTGGAAAGTGGACCAGGTGACATATTAGTAGCTGATTGGTGTGTGTGAAAGAAGAAACAGGAATTTTATTTTGGGCTGAGGGGGAAAAAAGAGGAAGTTGATATGCCGTTGTTTTTGGCTTCTCCAGTATGTCAGAACACCACCATGATGACCTGGTGAAGTTCATACGGGCAGAAAGCCATCAGTTTACTTTCTAAACATAAAAATTTTAATATATTGCTTTAACAGAAAATATAATACAAATGAAGCAATTGTTGACCAGTATATATGTGAGTCTTTTTCACAACAGAAAATTTTGTGTTACTGCTCTAATTTAAAAGACAGATTATAAGTTTCCACCTTCTGTTTCTGTTGGTAAGGAATTCAGAAGTTACCACACCATCCTGACAATAAAAATCTGAATAAACTAAAAAGTCAACAATTATTTTTAGATCCCTCAGAAAATTAGCAACTCAAACTGGGTGTGGTGGCACATGCCTGCAATCCCAGCACTCAGCAAGCTGAGGCAGGAGGATTGTTGCTAGTTTGAGGCTCACCTGGGATACAAAGTGAGTTCAAGGCCAGCCTGAACAGCATAGCAACACTCGATTGAAAAGTTAGCAAAAGACCTGCAAAAATGTCTCACCAAAGAAAATAGTACAGATGGAGAAACCAAGTGTATGAAACCATATTCAGCACCATTTGTCAGTAAGAGTCATGTAATAATAAGATAGCAATATTTCTCTATCGGAGTGTAAAATCCAACGCAATGACCACCCAAGTGCAGGGAGGATGTGGAATAACAGTTACTCTCATTCATGGCTGGTAGGAATGCAAAACACTACTGCCACTTTGGAAGACTTCTTAAGCAACTTCTTATAGAAGTAAAAATATTCTTGACCACAGATCTAACAACACACTCCTTGATATTTATTGACCCAAAATTAATAAAAAGTTATGGTCATAAAAAACCTGGATGCAGAAGATTATAGAAGCTGTATTCATAACCACCAAAATTTAAAAGCAATCACACTGTTTATATTAAGTAAATGAAGAAATGAAACTGAAAACATCAAAACAACAGGATATTATACAAAACTAAGAAGACGAGCCACCGTGACACAAGGAGACATGGAAAAACCTTAAATGTGTAGTCTTCTGTGAAAGAATCCATTTTGTAAAGGCTGTTACATGGTCCCAACTATATAACTTTACAAAACAGGAAAGAGGATGGATGCATAGAAAAACTAATCATTATTGTCAGAGATTTGGAGAAAAAAGGAGTGAATATGTAAAGCACTGAGGACTTTTAGGACAATGAAACAATTTTTTGTGGTACCACAATGATGGAGATATTCTACATTTGTCAAAATTCATGCCATGCACAAGGCCAAAGATGAGATTTGATGTAATCTTACTATGTTATGTATCAATAAGTTATGTGTAAGTTAATTATTTATAAAAAATGCACCCCTGCAGCACAAAATATCGATAGGGGAAAGCTGTAGATGGGGGGGCAGTAGGTGTATGCAAACTCCCTGTAATTTCCATTCATTTTTTAAAAATAAAACTGCTCTGAAAAAGAAAGTCCATAACATACTCAATTTTTAAAAGCAGATTTTGAAAAACCATAGTATCTGTTCATTGATTCTGTACCATGAAAGTAAGCTTGGTTTTATACTTACTCCTCCAATTCCTATTCTACCACCTGTTTCTCAGTGGCTCCTGATATAAAGGCTCCATACTAACTTTACCACATCGTCTACATTAGGTATGTACTTATTTTGACAATCCACCCAGTGGGATGGATAACATCAGTATAGAGTTTGTTTAAGAAAGACTCATGGGTGTTGAAGTCTCAAGTTTCTTTGTGCTTGAGAATATCTTCCTACATCTTTCTTGTTAGAACTGCTGCTGGGCTGAGCTTGGTTTTCTAAGTCATTCATTCATGTCTTCCCTGACAGGTCTATAGCAGTTTTGTTACTGAACACTCCTGAGCAGAGAAGTAAAATCAATTTGATTTTCTTACATTTGACTGACAGTTTCCTATGAATGTTTAATATTTTTAACCTCAAATTTCTGTTACCTTTCCAGGACACTTTTTAATATTTCTCATTCAGTATAAAAATTATGATCACTGTGAGTCTTTTGATATTCATAGGCATCTGTTTCTTCATTTTCTCTGTTAGTCCCTCTGTTCTCCACATTAAGGGATGGCAATTATGCTCATGTTGGATGATCTTTGTCATACATCCATATCATTGAAACTTGAGTGGTATTGTTTGTTCTAACCTGTCTCAGTTAATTTTCTCTTGTTGCTGAGATAAAATACTTTACACCCAAAGAGGGGAAAAGGTTTATATCACTCACACTGTAGCAGTTTCAGTCCATAATTGGCTGGCTCTAAGGAGGGTGGCATGGAAGATAGGCATGGCAGAGGAGAAACAGTTCATGATGGACAGAAAGTAGAAAAACAAGCAGGCAAGTGTACAGCTCTTTCTGCCCCTTAAATCTTACCCAGGTTACTTAGAGCCGGAAGCACTCACACCCTTAATCCTAGTGCCCTTGTTCCTAGCATTGCTCCAGGAATCAATCCCAATGTCGCATACTCTAGATCCAGCTACTTCTGAAAAAGCCTCACTTGTGACCATATGAGGCTTTGGAGGGACATCTAGACACAAACAAAACGTAACTCTTCTCCTGTGAATTATCTGGACTATCTCAAATTCTTCTTACAAATTCTTTTTACTCTCAATTGTCATTGTTCCATCCCTTGCTACTTAAAATTTCTTAATTTTACATTTCTATTAATAACCATACAGGTTTTCTCTATGTGTTTCCTTAGCTCTGTGAACTCACATTGCATGCCATGAAGCTATGATTTCTTTTCAACTAACCTTTGCTTCATTGAATTCATATTTTAAATAAATTAATCTATAACGTAAAGTATCTTCTTTTGAAGATATTTCTACTTACCAAATAATATTTTCTTTTAGTTTGTGTTTTTAGTTGGATTTTGTACATTATGTTCCTTCATCTGAAATTTTTTGGGGCTAGTATATCCCATATTTAGTATTAGTGACTCTGTTTAGCCATTTTTGGCTTTAGTGTAGTGAATAAATTATCTCTAAGATTTTCCCACTCCATCAACCACCTGAGATCTGTTTCACTCTCTCTTTAATTTACTATATTTTATACAACAAATATAGGAATTGGAAAAGAAGCTTGGAATACATTAGAGTACCTCTATTAGGCCCTCTCCTCCCATATATGGACACCTTCCACTCCTCTCATTTATAATAGTTTATCATAGTTCTCTGAAATATATCATGCTGTCTTTAAGCTGGGATATATATCAATTTTTCTTGCTTTTGGTCTTAAAGGGAAACATCAGCTTTTCCTGAGTCTTGAATCTGGTGACACAGAGGCTCAAACTACAACATTAACAGTCTTGGGTCTCCAGTTGTGGTTGCAGGATTTCAGGCTTGTCAGAGTCCATAACCATCTAAGCCAATCTCTCTCTCTCTCTCTCTCTCTCTCTCTCCCTCCCTATCTGTCCTTTCTCTGTCCTCTGCAGAAACCTAACACAATTTCTTTGAATAAGAAGTATGGCAAGACACTGATGCTAATACTAGTCTTCAAATCTTAATGCTTCTAGAAAATATTTGTTTAACCACCACCAAATGAGCCTCAATTATAATGTCACAGACATAAGATATGAAACTCTGAAATTCACAGAAGAAATCTGAATCTGAGGTTGTAAGTCATCAGTCTGTAATTCCAGATTTGATCTCTTGCCTTTTAAAGGACAATGGTTATTATCTCTCTATTAGTCCGATTTCATTACTACACCAAATACTGAGATAACAAGCTCACCAGGAAGAAACGTCTGTTTGGCTCACAGTTCTGCAGGATTGAGCCCACATTCAGTTGGCCTTGTTGCATTTGGACTTGCAACAAAGTGACACATCATGGTGGTGACTCACCATGCATGGCCCTCATCACGTGGCGGTCAGTAGGAGATCAGAGTGAGGGAGACTGAGGCTTCCCAGGCCCCTTTGAATGCATGCATGCAATGAACAGAAGACCTCACAGCAGCCCCGCCTGTCAGGATTCCATCCTCTCCCAATTTTGTCAACTTGGGAACCAATCCTGTAACACAAAGGCCTCTGAGCTCCATTTAAGATGCAAATTACAGCTACCTTTATTCCTCAATGTTCAAGTCATCTACAAGTTTATCATTTAAATAGGCCTGGAAATGTAAGATTCACTTAGTACATTCACAGACTTCCTTGATCTGCTTTTCAATTTAGTGCTTTCATTTCTTTTGTGTATCCTCCTTTGTTTTGAAAATTCTTCTCTCTGAGGAGATGATAAAGACAAAATTGTATTTTGAAAAACACATGGGCTTTAAAGATTGGTAGTAAACATTTCAAGGCCTGGAACTACCACTGACTTGAGTGATTCTGACAAGTTATTCAGCCTCTTTGACGTGCAAGTTCACTACTATGAAGCGGAATTTAATAAACCCAGCAGTACAGGAAAGCATCAACAGACAACAGATACAAACTTCTTTAGAGTTATTAAAGAGTAAATACAACTAGTTCTTGCAAATGTCTTTACCGCTTAAAGAGACAACCACCTTCCCCTGGGAAAGGCAAGCTTCCCTAGAGTCAAAACCCCAGGGACACTGTAACTCTTAATCATTGAGAAGACACCTTCAAGGGCTCAAAGATTTCTTTGCCATTATTGGTTTTTGCTTTTCATTTGTTTCTTATGTTTTGCTTTGTTTCTTATGCATCTGGCTTTCATAACCCTTTTTATTCACTAGGTTTTGCTAACTGGAAAAGCCCTGATCACATTCCTATTAAAATGACTGGTAGGTTATTCTGCTTCTGGGGTCATTTTCCCACATGGACATCCACCTCTCTCTGGTTAAGGCTTTTGGTCTGTTGAAACATACTTTATATTCTTGGAGATGATAGAAGAATTAAAAATGAAAGTACTCACAAAATAAAATATATTCAATAAATAAAGATCCCAGCTAATTTTACACAATCTTCCCAATTTTCTTGTCAGTTACAAATATTTGGATGCAAGTGACAGAAAAACGCAGCTCATTCAAATAGTATTTCATAACAGTATTCCTATCTGATCAGACTAAATTTCAGTGGTAATTCTAATTCAGGAAAGAAACATGATAATATCTCCCTGGGCCTATTTTCTCTCATTTCCTTCTCCTGTCTTTCAGGTCTTCAGTCCAGTCTCAGGGTTCTTCCACTGCTGTAGAAAACAAGGATTAGAATAGTTCAAAATGTCAGTGTCCTCACCCCAAATCATCTAGTAGAAGGACTGTCTGTTGGGACCCACACAGACCCGAATTCCTAGCTTCTCTTTGGCACTCGCTGGGTGAGTTATCCATCCTTGAACCAAGCACGGTGGCGGCAAAGGTAGATTGATTGAATTCAGTGTTTCAGTGCCCACCTTAGGAATTGAAAATGCCATTTTTGCCATTCGAGTTTGACATGTGAGGGCAAACTCACGGAGGACAGCAGACAGAAGACAAGTGCTCAGTCTCTGAGTTCGTTTCCTTCCTCCAGATCAGTGGCAGCCTTCTTGCCTCGGCCTTCCTGATGTGTTGTCCACAGCCACACTGCTCTCCTTAGCACTCCCTTCATTACCTGGCATCCTCTCTGCTCTACAGTTTGTCTCAAAGCTGAGTCTACTGGAGAATCTCTGTGCTGCCATACTGATCCCTGTAGTTGCTTCCTTCCCTTTTTCAGCTGCATTGTTCAGGGCTGTGGTTGGAATTACGTTTCTGGCTCAGCTTCCACAGTGTCTTTCACGCATTTTGTTTATTGAGCCAAATAAAGGGGCATGGCCATAATGGCAACTACATTGTTCACAGCGGAAATGCAGCAAGCACACCAGCCAACCCCACTTATCGCTTTATGCTGTCCAAATAGCCTAGATTTAGTACTAATGGCACAGAAATGGATCACAGGATTAAGGTTGAAAGAAACTATTGCATTTTCTTTTCTGCTAAAGAAAAGTATCTATGGAACAATCTTTAAAGGGGTCAAAGAAACATTCTTGACCACTCTCCCAGAAATCTCTATCCAGACTGCCTCCCAGGCCTACCTTTCTCTTGATCTGAGTTGCCTTTTTGTAAAAGTTTATGGTAATGAGAGAAAACCTCCAAGCTGATTGGATGATTGGGCTCCATTTTGCTTCATTCCACTCCGCTGGACAGGTAGCTGAGCATTGACTCCATTTTGTTCTCTCATCCATGTCCTTCGTTCTCATTCTCTCCTATCTTTCTCTCTCTTTCTGTCTCTCTCTCTCTGTCTCTCTCTCTCTCTCTCTCTCTCTCTCTCTCCCCCTCTCTCCCTCTCCCTCTCTCTCTCTCTCTCTATTACACACACACACACACACACACTTACCTCACACAATCTATCTTTCATCAAAAACACATTAGACATATTCATATTAGTGAGGCACACTTTGACAACCTTTATATAGTGAACTGGAGGTGTAGAGAATGGTGGCCCCACATATCTCCTGTATATTCCTTAAGGTATCAGGAATATATCTTACATCAGTAAGCCCTACTCCAAACCCACTCCACATACAAAACACCCTGAAGAGAGTTTCTCAGATATGGAACTATTGCTGTTTCCGTGAAGCATTTGGCCATACATCATGACACATTTCTCACAAAACCTGAAACTCAACAAGGATGATTATGCAATGTATGTGTAAGAGCTAAGTGTGATGGTGCATGCCGGTTATCTCAGCTGTTGGGGGCTGAGGCAGGATTGCCACATCAGTCCCACCTGAGCAGCTTAGTAAGACCCTGTCTAAAATAATACCAACAATAAAATCAAATGAGGACTGGAGACACAGCTCAGTGTGACGGCCTTGGGTTCAAGACCCAGGCCAAAAGACAGAAATTGTGTGTATACGTGTGTGTGTGTGTGTGTGTGTGTGTGTGTCTCCCTCCTCAATTTTTGGTGGAAATCTTATTATTAAGACAATTTTAACCATGTTTCAATTGCCTCCTCATGGAAGATTCAGCTTTCACGATTGAGTTCTTATCATTGCATGGAAATTTTCACCAAGAAGTTAGTGATCATAAAACACTTTCCCATTGTCCTGTCAGCCCTAATCCATCGGGCCACATGTGCTGTCAGGTTCCAGGTTACTGTAACTGCAATGGGAGGCTTGATCCAAAGCCAGCAGTTAGCGGAGACTTTTGGGAAGTGATAAATATTAGTCCTTAACCTAATGCACACACATATATCAAATTACCTGTTCATTTATGTTTGGGCTTTAAAAATAAATGATTAGATGACAACACCATGCATCTCTGTTCAGAGACCTATCATGTTCTTTTTATTTATTATTTCCATATGAAATGTTTAATGAAATGTTTACTGGGAATGAAGCATTCCCAGTAAAAATAATTATCAACTTTGTTGGTTTTTAACACAAGCATGCTCAAAGCTTGGAGAGCACGAGAAAGTGGTTGTATTCCAAGGGAACGTGTGAGGTCTTCCACATAAGGACGGAGCCAAGCCAGAGGTGAACAGGCAGTGAGAAACGTCACCGAAGAAAGTAAGTCACAAAGCTGTGACTAGATTACTGGAGAGAGGCGAGGGCTTGCTGCGTGCACAGAACACAGCACAGGGGAAAGGGGGGACAGAAGCTCTTCCAGAGGGGAGGTTTGCCACCTGTTACATCTGCATATTCTGTTCTGCTTCACCACCCACTTCATGCATTTCAGCCTCAGGCGCGCGACTTGACCAGTTTACTGTAATAATCAATCACTTGTTGCTATGGAGAGCGTCAGAAATGTTCTAAGATGCTTAAAGATGAAGAACAGTTTGGCATCAGTTCCATCCTTCCTTCACCGAGAAGAAAAATGTTTTATCCCTATAAAGCCCAGACATCAAATATGCCCTGCTGGGAACAGTTTTATGCTAAAAAAGCCCCCAACAGTCCCTAAATGATTGAAAAACAATGTGCGATTTTTACTGCTGTCTTTATGAAAAACATCAAAGGAGGCATACATTCAGAAAACAAATCTGAAAATATTACATTTCCAAGCTTGCCAACTCCTTCCGCATGTGGCAGCCGCCCCTGAAGCCAGCACTTTCCCCACAGCTCTAACTCGTGGCCCTGCTGCCAGCCCCAGGGATGATGCGGCATCTATGGCGTCCTCTTTGGCCGGTCCCTGCCGCAGTCTCCTTAACATGGGCTCACCTTGCCTGATTCCCCTCAAGTCCCCTGGGCCTCCTTTACCTGCAGAGATCCTGCTCTGCAGAAACATGCCTAGGAACTCAGAGAGTGAGCAGAACATCTCCCCCTCTCCCAAGACGGTTTGTGGAGGAGAGGCAGAGGCTGACCACACTCCTAACTTTTTCCTTTCTTTCATTCTATCGCACTAATAATGCTTCAGGACTTTCCTTTTAAAGCAATAGTTTATGAAGGAGCAAAATTGAAAAGGAAATCTAAAGCTTGCTCTTCGCTTCATAGAATGTAGGGAAAGCCTTTGCTTGAAAGACGACAAGGCCTGAAATTCCCGATCATGTTTCCATCAATCCCTTTCTGTAAATGATGTTACTTTCATTAGTGTCTATTAGACTTCATGTGATACTTGTTAATAGGAATTTATGGCTAAAGGAAAGGGGGGGTGAGCAGCAGAGTGTGTGGCCCGGGGTTCAGTCCCAGGATGAAAATAAATTACTAAGTAAGTAAAGCAGATGGGCAGAATCAAATCAGAATTGATGGCAGGGGAAGGTGACAGCTTCCCATGGGGGAAACAGTATGATAAAAGAAAATGGAGAGGTATTATTATTTAAAGAAAATTGTTATTTTTAAAAAATTATCTAATCAGCAACCCTAAGAGAAGACATGAAAAGTATAGGCAAACAAGAGCTAGAGTTTAAGGCCAAGAGCAATTGGATTGTGTAAGTGCCCTTCTGCCGGGGGTCCTAGTTCTGCCCGGTCCCATGCCTAACCTACAGTGGGTTCCCAAGAACTGTTAATCCATTGTTCCCCCCTCTTTCTCATTCTCTGAATTTATTTCTAAAGCTAGAGAAAGGATCCTCACTGGTAATGTGTATGCATCAATTTTACTTCTAGGCGAAAATAAAGTCCAAGTTACAAATTTCCAGATAAATCGTGATTCTGACGGGGCTGAGTAAAGCTGAGGTTACTGCTTCTGTGCCCTGTGCCGGAGCCCTGGCCTTCAGCAGGGACAGCAGCTGCGCAGAACCATGTGGAGCCCGGTGCCCACAGCTCGATCCTGGCACAGAAGTGATAATCCTCCTCATTCACGTGGCCACTGAGACACGAAGCACCCCCACCCCACGGGATAAGAGGACACTGAGATGCGGGCAATAGGACGGATAAACTAATGTGACTGAGGGCACCATTGCTGGCCTTACCGCAAAGACCTGCCCAGTAGACAGTAGCTGGTTCTGCTGGTGAACGTTTTGGAGGCTGATCTACCTTGACTACAGTCATCTGCTTCTGTTTATTCTTTACATTAAATTGTACCCGTCTCCCTAATCTCTACGAGATACACTACAAGAGCCTCCGTGAGCACTGGAGAAGCATCTCTATGCCACACTTTTTCTTCATGCCTGCAATGTTGAGACCTAGTATCAGAATCAATCAGCCCTTCCGTATGTTATGCCCTGGCGCCTCTGCCTCGCTGCTCTGGCATGTGGGGTCACTATTAAGTGAAATAAAGATTACGTGAACACTCACATTACTGCAGCTATGCACGGGTCTTTCTGACAACTGAGACAGCTCCTGGATGCCCAATGGAGCATTAGTATGGTGGCTGATTGATGTGTCAACTGGAGAAGTGTAGTTAAGAGAAGTTTGACTGATGGGCTCAGCATTTCTACACCCTAGAGTGTGGAAGGCCCATCCCAGGGCAGCGCCTCACCTGGAAGGCCTAGAGGGGAAATGAGGAAGGATGGTTCTGCTTCTGTTTCTTTGCAGGGGCTCCAGTTATGGCCTTCGCCTTGGACGTCATCTCCTGGCTTCCAGCATAGACTCTTCCTGCAGACCCATTGGCCTCCTGACCCTGACAGGCATGGACCCTGCAATGAGCTCCAGACCTTGCACTGAAACATTTGGTTTCCAGTGTGCAGACACCGTCTGCACTCTTTCTCCTCCAACTGTGTGGCCAGCCATCATAAGATGACCTTGTAAGTTCTTACACATTTTTATATCTTATCTTCTATCTGTTCCTCTAGTAAGACACTGACTGATGTAGTTAGCATACCTGGCACAGAGATGAAGGACCATCTTGTCCTGGGCAAGTTGGACTGGACAGCATGAGACTTTATTATACTACTCAGAATGTTGCACAATTTAAAATGTATTAATCATTTCTGGAATTAATATTTCCAGAACACAACTGACCATGAGTAGCTGAAACCATAGAGCAAAACTATAAACAGAGGCATTAGTATATCCCTCAACTCAGCATTTTAAAACAACAAACATTGATTATGGCATCACTGCTGCAGATCAGTGCAGGAGAGGCTTAGCTGGCGGATAGCACAGAGGGCAGCGAAGATGCCTAGCGAGGCCATGGAGAGTGCGCCGAGATGGTCACACAAAGGCTGCGGGAAGGAGGCTTCCTTTGTGCAGTTCCCGATTCTTCTCAGGGCTGTGTGAGTATATTCACACTAGAAGAGCAAGCAGCTGGCTCTGTGCAGAGACAGTGATAAAGGAGAGAAGAAGGCACAGTACAGCAACTCGTCTGACCGTGTCTCAGAAGTCATGCGCTGCTACTTCTGCCATACTCCGTCAGGAGCAAGTTCCTAAGCCCGGCCCGTACTCAGTGGGGAGAAAACAGACTTTATGCTTTCAAACCAACAAGCTTACAAAGAGTCAGGAGCCTTCCTACCTTCCCAAAAATAATGCTGGACTCTTTTCCTTATCCACCTGGTCTGAGGTTTCATCAAAGATGAAAGTATAAACCAGAGCACATGACCATATGGTGACGTAAGAATTGTATATATAGGAAAGTTAATTCCACAAGTTAAGATAAAGAAATAACTATTTTTAAGTATTTTATAAATATGTGGTAAATGTTACATGCATGGATTATTAACCTTTTATTTTCTTATCTAATTTTTTTAAAGAGTGAAACCACACAGTGAAAGGTAGAGCGCACATTCACCTTTTTTCCTCAAGCAGCATTGTGTATCTTGTCATTTCTCTGTAATAAGCACACAGAAACTGTACGCTTCTCTTTTTTGATAGTGCCTTTCACAGTATCATCAGTTGACCTACATTTGGTGTTCTGGATAATGACCATATTCCAGAGATTGCAAATTTAGTACAGAGCAAGATGGTGTGGAGTAAAGCAGAAGATAACAAAGGCGTTTCACACTCTGTTACGAGTGGCAGATGCTCCAGGTAACACGGAAAGCAAACAGAGAGAAACCCCAGGAAGGCACGGGAAGGTAGACACACAGAGGAGGTCCCGCCAAAGGCAGGGCACCAACAGCCCAGTGCACAGGAGGTGCGTGCAAGGGCTGCAAACCTCGGAAGGTGGGGTTGGTAAAGACTGAACAAAGAAAATCTGCACCTGGAATTCACTTTCACACATGAAGGAAGATGTTCAAACTTAAACACGTCTCAGAATAGAAAGGCAGATGCCATTAATTACCTTCTGATCATCCTGAAAAGACATCACAGAAGACTGGAGTTCAGGGGACTAGGATAGTGAAGAGCTCGTTTAAAAGGGTATAGACTAGACTGAGTCACGTCATTTGGGGCACTCAGAATTGCCCCAAAGATGTGCGGTTAAGAAATTAGTGTAAGTGAAAGAAATTTGGAAAGCTGAGCCCCAGATAGGAACTGGATTTAGAAAAACCACTTTCAAGGTCTGAGGTTTGCTGTTTAAGACTGAGGTTTTCAAACCTCCCTGGAAATTACAATATTATTAAATCTTCAACAAACTTTAACGAGACTACAGTTGTTGAGACCAAAATCCGCTCATAGAGTCCTATGGGACGGATTCACTCTACAGGTGCAGTAAGTTGTTAAAGCAGAGAATCAGGGAAAGTGCTGCCTTCTGTCAAATCTAAAACACTATAAAATAGACCACTGTTTTATGTGGTACCAATACTGGCAATTAAATTTGAATTCAAGCTTTTCTTCTCACTTAAAAAAGAATATACATAGAGTTATATTTCATATATATCTGTTTCAGACCTATTTGGACAGATTCTTTGTCATTATATTATCTCTGTTGTCTTCAAGAGAATTAATGATTGAGAAAAAATGCTCCCTACTCTTTCTAGTATTTTCTTAGAAGTGACTTATGATCCCTTGGCAAGTTGTGATGCTAAAACTTTTTTGCTCAATTCTATATAAGACTGTGTGCGGGGAGCTGCTGCTCCAAGCCAGCGAGCGATTCCTTGTGATTTAACCTGTGATGCTCTGCACAGCGCATGAATCTGCCCCCATGGGCTCCTCTTTGCTTTGAAATTTCTTTGATTTCTTCCAGGATCTGGTACTTTTTCCTTTCTTTAATTGCACTGTTTGGTGTGTGACAGGCAATCATGTTCACATATCTTCACAACAACATGTGACACAGCTTTGTGTATGTATCACGAGGCATCTTTGTAGCTGAGGTAAAATACGGCATGTATCTGTTTCTCTTGCTAGAAAATCTGAAATGAAAATCCCTGTCTGACAATAAACATGCCCTTCTTTTCAGTTTTCACACTATTTTGCATACATAACTTTTCTTTTTTAATGAATAATCATTGTATAATCCTAAGAATATCCAAAATTATACAGATTTAACATCTGCAATGTCAGAAATGTACAACACATGACAATACAGAAGCCGCAATAAGCAGTACCCCATTACTAAATAGTGTAACTGTATGTGCTAATATCGATACCCTATTAGCCCATGTAATGCTTCATGTACTAATATACTAATATACTCCAGTTCTATGTGCTGATATTAGTACATGTACTAAAACTTCATAACTTCTGTCTGCTAATGTTGATTTTATGACACTCAATTTCAGAGGTAAAGTTTAAAATGAGTACATATCATGAAATAAATTTTTGAGAAAGAATGTGAAATTTTCCATCAGACAATATCATATGTTTACTACTTTTGGATCAGTATTCCTGAGGTGGGGAGAGGAAAGTGACTCAACTTGATCTAATAGATAGTACTGTGGTTATTAAAATGCTGTAAGATTAAGAAAGGATAGTCAATGAACCAGTATCAAAAGCCCCAAAAGACCCTAGTACATGTAAGAATTATGTCCATAGTAAACACCGAATCGTTAGGGAATAAAATAAAATCTTCATTTCCTATGATACTGCAAAATAAATTCCTTCTAGAGTAATGATTTATATGAAAATAAAAAAATTTAAAATAAGTTTATTATATTTGAATGGCAGAAGGCTCTTCCAGCAAAAAAAAGCAGCAGATTGGATGGCACAAAAATTAAATGCTTTTATATATAGTAAAAGGCAAATGACAAATGGAAAAAAATTTGACCCCTATATGTGAAATAATAGATTAGAATCTTTAATATATTAAAAGTATTTATAACTTAGTAAGAAACAGTTTGTAGAAAACAGACCAAAAAAAAAAAACAGCAAAACTACAAAAGTTACATGCTAATAGTAAAGTCAATGACAAAGTAAAGTGTTAAGACTTTATGTAAAATTCAAGTTAAAAAACAGTTTTCATCCATCAGTTTACATGTCTTAGTTTTCAACAGACACCAATACAATATAAAGTGAATACACTGAATCTGCTATTCAAATGTAAATCACCACATGCTTGCTCAAAGGAAACTGAAAGATGTTTCAAATGTATTTTTTTCCTTTCACACAATTATCTTGATGACCTACAAGGTCTTTTAGGAATTTATCATGATTAAAACTTTATTTGTGTGCAGAAACATTTACATATATAGTTATCACTGTATCAGTTATAACACTTTAAAATAGAATCTGTAAGTGCAAAACTAGGTGAATAGTATATCTAGGATTATAAACCCCTCTGATATAATAAAGCACAAGTGTCAAAGCTTATCTTTTTGTAGATATCATAATGATATAGGAAAAAAGATACATTTAGAGATAAAGTCAAAATACAAAACCATATTCAAAAGGAAATATTTCTAAATGTTGGAAATACTTACATTGTATGGCAAGCAATTTTTATTTGTTTCTCCTACTTTTGTATGTCTTCCAAGAGGTCTACAGTAAGAATGTGTTGTTTTATAACCAGGAAGTTAGGGAGGCACCACAGATGCATAATAAAAAATCAAGAGCAATGTGTTCGCATTTCTTTTTTCCTTATCAGATAATGCAGATGCTAAAAGACACATCACAGACATTATATTAACTGCAACTTACAATTGTTTCCTGTGCTTGAAAAGATGAGAATATTATCACTGTATGTTTTACATTATGAAGAATAAAAATATATTATATTGGTAAGAGAAAAACATCAATTGAAATACATAATTGTATGATTTTATACTATAACAGCTATGTAAAGTCTTAAAATGACCATTAGTGGCTTGTTGTGTGCTAATCAGACAATTCCATTACATGCGGGTTAAAGAAGCACTCAAAAAGAAACAGAGAAAACATACTGTTCATCAGAAGAATCTAGATACTTCTGATTCAAAATACAGAAAAGTTGATGTATATCTGTACATAATTCTTAAAACAAACTAAATTCCTATGAACTAGAAATGGGACTCCACCACTGTGTTCAGAATCAGAATGATTATACCACATAGAAAAGATTTCGCTAATGTGGATTAGAGGATAAACTTGTCATCTCTATTAGTATGGCTTTTTTATACTGTTTCCCTAAAGTACTCCATTTCTGTTACCTCATCCAAGATGAGGGCAACATTCAGCTGACATGCTCGTTATACTGGGAGGTATTCTGGACACCCTGCCATTCTCCTCAGCTTGCTAAGAGAGGCAAAATTTCTTCCACTTTTGACTAGATTTCTGATGTTCAGAGGGAATTCAGAATGTCTCCTCTGTGTGAACACTCAGGCAGTGTGGTGGTTTGTGTGTGTTTGGATAGCCCCCCAAAGCCTCGTGTGGTCATGTGGGTGGACCTTTGGAAGGCAGCTGACTCTAGCATTTGTGGTTGGTTCATTGTCAAGCACTGAGATTGATGGTGGGAGTGCTTCACCCGCCCAGGATTGGGAGCTGGCATACAGGGTGGCAAGGAGGCATGCTCTTCCCTTTTTGCCTCTTTTGCTATTTTTTGCTCCTGTTGCTTGCAGCCACGGCTCCCCTCAGCCACACCACCCTGCCTTGGAGCCAGCTGAGTATGGACTGAAACCTCCACAGACTGTAAGCTAAATAACCTTTCCTTCCTTCATTTGGGGCATCAAGTACTTTGTCTCAGCAAAGAGAGAAAAGTAACCAAGACATATTTTGTCATATTTTGTTCTACTTGTTGGCTACAAAAAAGACAGTATACTTTTCTAAAACACTGGAAATCTGGCCCCTTACTTTGATGGGTTTATCAGTAGTCACTCAGCAGTTATATAGGTAATGCAGGTCCCTTGATTGTAGTATTAAACGATAAGTACTAGGGAGAAAAATCACTTGTAGCACACTAAACTTTAAGACGGTCTCAAAGTAGAGGGAAACTGAACAGCACTTTACCCCCAGCTCATGCTGCAAGATTTAGCGCATTTGCTTTTTTCTAAAGCTGAACAATCTGATTTAATGTGTTTAAACAAAAAAAGATCCTGCCAAACATAGCTCATTTGAAGCCACAGTCTGGGTGGCAGTAACAATGGCATCAATTACAGAAATGTTACTGGCAACAAAAACATTCAATTCACCAACAAAGGTCAGCAGTAAATCTCTCTAAAATATGTACAGCTCATAAAAGTAATGGGTGTGCACTGTGATTGAAACAGATGTTCATAAAATCAGCATTTAAACATGAAGACACTGTAAAATAAATGAAGATGAGATTAATTTAACAAGTTAATTCCAAAGCCGAGTGGGGAAGAAAATTAGCAGACAGGCAGATGACTCAGATAAGTGACACTGCAGTCAAAGGAAGGACCGAGGCAGAGGCTGGCCGAAGGGCCTGGAGTCATTTGAGTACCCCTCACACGGTTCCTTTATTCTCTTCTGAAAATTGCTTCGTATTGTCAGAAATACACACGCACGCACGCACATGCATTTGATGGGTTTCCGTTCTTCTTCTGTTGGAAGGGGAAGTTTTGTCATGACCCAATTCACCTAGGGGAGTTTAAGGGGCCGTCTCTGGCAGACAGGCGCAGGTCATTAGCCCAGCCTCATAAACAGGCGCCTCTGGCCCCGCAGACCCGGGGCACACCCTCCCTGCTTGTGTTTTGTTTCCACAATAAAGGGACAGCAGAAGGTCACTTCTGGGGCAGAGGCCATGTGCTGCTTTGCGTATCCATGCCCCAAGCCTGGCCCTGGGCCCCGGGCATCTCCCTTTCTGCTCCTGAGCCTGAGGAAAATCCTGAAGGGCCTCCGAAGGACGCTGTCCCCACTTCTCAGCAGCAGGCAGCACTGGGGTGGCCTTGCTGTGTCCTGGCCGCCTGCCGTGGCTGCGGTCTCCCTTGTGGACACTGATGAAGGGCATAAGGGCGACGCTGGCTCCAATCTTTGTACAATGAGGACGACTGTGATGCGAGTCCGGTTTGGGCTGCGAATGTGAGTGAAAGGATGGAGAAGCTGGCGCTAGGCTGGGCCTACGGACATGGCCGGGGAGGAGTTTCCTGTCAGTGAAAGTGCTGTAGACAGACGCTTAAATCAGCTTTCAGGGTCCAGCTAGGTGTGGCTTCTCCAAAGACTCTAAATCTAGTTCTTGCCAAAACAGCAACTAGGTGTGGGGATCCTTCTTCATGGTCTAATGGACACAGATGCAAACATCGAACGGTTAGGTGCCCTTCTTGAACACAAGTCAGGCTTTTGGCCAGGCGCCGATAATCAGCGCGCTGGAGCCCTTCAGGCCTTCGTGTTTGGCGTGTTTAAGCATGGTTTCACCGTATAGTTGTTTCATCGGACTGAGTGAAAGTATCAAACACAGTTTTCAGTGTAATGGTCTAAGTCAGGATGGGAATCGGCGCCTCTCCGCGCCTGTGTTGGTTTAGTGCTGTGTGCAGTCTGCTGAGATACAACGCGGAGGGGAAGAGGGAGAACAAAGCACTAACTACTCTTGCCCTCGGAAGCCTCTCCCATAGGTGGGGGGAAACAAGGAGAGAACCTTTATATTTGTGAATATTTTTAAAAAATAGTTTAGGCCTGAGATAGGCCTGCTTAGTGAGACAGCACTTTCCAGCACCCACAAGATCCCTCGTTCATTCCCAGCACCCCCAAAACAATGCAAAGCAAGCTTTTCTTCTGATTTTAATGCAGTAAGGGTTACTGGAAACCATTTGCAATGTAAAGAGAAAAATTACAACACCACCATCCAGAAAAAAATGGTTTCATTAACATTTTTAAATAAACTTTTTCTTTTAAAAACAGTTTTAGAACCGTAAGTAACTGTGAAGGTGATTCTGAAAGTTCTCACATAACCCGAGACCTAAGTCCTTCTGAGTAACTTTGTATTCCTGTGGCGTACTTGTTACAATGAATGGACTAATACTGTTGGATCAGTATTAACAAAACTCCATGCTACATTCAGACTTGCCTAGGTTTTACCTAGTAACGTTTGCCCATCCCACATAGCTCGTCTGACACATTGCATTGCAGTTACTGATCTTCTCTTTCTAGGTTCCTCTTCCTGTAATACTTTTTGAGATATTCCTTGATTTTCATGACTTTTAAAAGTTTTAGGATTGCAGCTCAGGCATTTTGTACAACAACCTTCAGTTGAAAATTGCTTGAAGTTTTTCTCCTGATCACATTGGGATTAAAATGTTTTGCAAAAGAAGGCCAAATTAGGTCCTATTGATGAAAATATATATGCAGCCAAAGATTTATCACTTGCTATGGATGGGTTCGGAATGTCCCCCAAGGCCCGTGTTTAAGGCTTGGTCACTATGGCTCTACTGGGAGAGGGTGAGGCCCAGCAGAAGGACACCAGGTCATGGGCTGGTGTAACCTCCTCTGTCTGTATGCTGCCTGCAATGAAGTATTCAGACTCCTCCACCACACACTCTCCCTCCACCATGCACTCACTCACCACAGGCCCAAAGCATTAGGACCAAGAGCCATGGACTGAAACCTGAAACCATGAGCCAAAATAAATCTTTCTTCCTTTTCATTTGAGTTTCCCAGATACTTCGTCACAATAATGGGAAGCTAGCCAACATATCAGTCTTTTGTTTCCCAACGTATCCCTCTTGCTGTTAACCTTGATTACTTGAGTGACATGGCATTCATCTGTTTTTTCCATTCATGAATTACTCTTTTCAGGCTGTATTCTTGCAAAAGAAGCCACCATGATAGCCTACACCTAGAAGACAGGAAATTATGCCACTCCAGCTTGAGGCATTATTGGAAATTATTCTGCATGAAATGATTTTGTAATTTCAAACAAAATCTTTTTACTTGTAATGTAGATAGCTTGTTTTGTCATCTTCCCGAGTCCATCTTTGATCACCAAACTTTCCAAGTGATTTTTTTAAATTTGCATTCATTAAGGTTCACTCTGTATGCTGTAAATTTTTCTAAGTTTTAAGTTATATAGCATGCATAATGTCAGCCAAGCATGGTGGCACAGGCACCCTTATAACCCCAGCATTTGTGAGGCTGAGGCAGGAGGATCACTGTGAGTTTGAGACCAGCCTGGGCTACAAAGTGAGCTCAAGGCCAGCCTGGGCTGCATAGTGAGAGCCTGTCTCAAAACAAAAACAAAAAAAAGAAAGAAAAGAAAAATGAATTTGTAATGCCATGTATCTGCCGCTGACGACTCTGAAATAAATAGAAATACTATTGTTAAAAAAAAAAAAACATGTTTCACCCATTCAACTCTCTCTCCCCTTTGAACACCTAGCACTGATCTTTTACTATCTTTATAGTTTTTTCCTTTTGTCAATAATCTTATAATTGAACTAACAGATTTCTATTTTCATACTGACTTACAGGGGGTACATAGTTAAAATCATTCTGTGATGTTTCTGGTATAGGCAGTTAGTTTCTTCTTACCATTGGAAGTTATTCCATTGTTTGGATAGACATTATTCCATTGTTGGGGTAGTTTGTGTACCCACGGGCTCATGAATTCACTTATCTACTCCGTTTGGCGGATCCCATGTTTGGATACATATGAATAAATCTAAATGCACGTACAGATTTTTATTTGATGTAAGTTTTTAACTTAAACGAGGAGCATCTTCCATGCACTTACCTTTCATATCTGTGCCTTCTTCAGTGCAGCACCTTCCAGAAATCTTCTTCAGCATTATTCTAACTCTTCTCCAGGATTTGCCTTTTAAAAATCAGTTTGTCAGTATCTACAAGAAAAAAGCTTAATTCTTGTTGGGATTTCAAAGAACTACGGAAGAAATCGGGAAAAAACTTGGCATCTCAATATTTGAGCTTCTAACCTATGAACACAGACTATGTCCTATTTCATTAGAACCTTTTCTTTCATCATAGTGGGGTAGTTTGTAGACATAGTTTCAAACTATTTAGTTTACATTTTTGTTTACTAGATTGATTACTAGGGAACTATATTTATTATTAATTTAAGGATTTCATCTACCCACTTGTATCTTTCATGTAAAAATTGCAAATTTATTATCCATTGCCTATTGAATATTTTTGACATATTGATTTAAAAAAAACTTTCAACATATGCACTGCCATTGCATTCCATAGGTTTATATACATTGCCTATAGGTTCTTAATTTTATTCATGATGTGTTTTAGATATGCAGAAGTTTTTGTATGTAATGAAAATTATTTTTGCCTTCCTTTTATGCCTAGAAATACTTATATACTTTCAAATATCAGATGTTCATTGTTTTTTCTAAATATTTAGTAGTTCCATTTTTAATATTTAACTCTAATGTATCTGGAACATATTTTGGTTTAATGCACAATGTAAGGATATAGTTTGTTTCCAGTTTTTAACTAGTTTCCTAAAAAAAATTAAATAATCTTTCCTTTCTCTCATGATTTGAAATGATGACTTTTAAATATAATAGATTCTAATGTATAAATTTTATTTCTCTACATCTATTCATTCCTATGACTATGTTAGTTCATGTACCAGTACACATTGTTGTAATTAACTACACAGTGCTTTTTAACAACTACAAATTTTTCTTCTATATATAAATTTTCTTTGCCCTTGTCTATTTATTTCTCTATATTTACTTTAAAATCAAATTCACCATTCTCCAATTTGACTGGAATTATATTCTTAAACTGGGACAGAAGATAACTTACACAATGTTAAATCTCAGATCCAGGAACATGAAATGGTGCTTATATTAAACTCTTCTTTGCTATTAGAAAAAATTTTGGTTGTTGTAGATGATTGGCTAAAAAAACAGCTTCAAAATTTCAGGCCTGAATTCATAGCCATGTGTGTCTCCATATCACTCTAAGGCAGCCATTAAATCCCGAGAGCTCAATCCCAGATGATATTAGAATCACTAAGCAGTTCTTAAAAGTAAGAGGGCCTTATTCCCAGAATGATTTCAAAAGGACCCCTGCTAGTGAAGACCCGGGGAAATTTTAAAAATTTCCACCCATGATCCCAAGAAGCCAAAGTTAAAAATCACTATCTTAAATAATTATTGTTATCATGTAAAATACATTAAAATCCTATAGGCAGTCACATTAAAAAGTGGGTAAAATACTATCCTGAATGCTCAAGATATTTGCATGTTAAACCCCAGGAAAGATGGCCCATGTGCCTGAAAGCAAACCACTGAGTGTTAGACATCTAAGTGCTCACCCTGAGTCTCACAGGCTCTCACTCCAGCTCCAGTAGTTACTTTATGGCATTCGGCTGAGTCTTGTTCTTCTCACCTATTGTGTAAGTGGGGTGAACTAAATTATGCCTAGCAGAAATGTTAAACGCAATCATTTAGAAACATTGCTACATCACTGAAGCATAAGAGCAAGCAAAATAAACAAAGAAAGAAAGGAAACAGGGATTGCGTGCAGGTATATAAATAATAATAGTTCTGTGCTGCTCCATGGTGAGGTTCTGTGTAGTCTCAAACCCAAATGCCTGCAGGGACAAAACGTTAGCACCCCTTTGTGAGACAGCCGGGTCTAAGTGTGGATCTGTGATCAAGACTCATGCAACAGCTGAAAGGCGTCCAAATTCAATTACACAAATGAGGAGGCCAAAGTAGGGTAAATAGAACTAATTAGATACACCAAATGATCCACAGGGCTTCCATAAAATAATAAGCTCCATTAATATGTGTTATGTGTGTAGAGAATAATGAATATTGAATATGTAAGTTTGTCAGCTAAAATACTGCATTGGTAAAGAATGAGCAAAACTTTTTCAGTAGTTTAATACATGGTCTTAAAAAAATGTTCATGCACTAATAATATAGCCCAGACTGTGTGTCCTTGAAGAAGAGAAGTAACTTCTCTGATGGTCAGTTTCCTCAACTACCAAATGGAAATCCCCAAGATGAGTGTAATTATTATGTATCAGAAATATTGCCTTAGTTGCTTTCTTTACTGTTGGAACAAAATACTTAACATTCACAACTTAAAGGAGGACAAGTTTCTTTTGACCTATGTTTCAGAAGTTCGGTTCTTTCGCAGTCAGCCCATTATGTAGCAAAGGAGAATGGTGGAGGGGAGGTACTCCTCACCTAGTAGACAGGAAAGAGAACGAGAAGGGAGGGTGGGGAGGGAGCTACACCCTTCCAGGCCACTCCCACCCCAGTGACCCTCTTATTCCTACGAGAATCCACTCCTAGTATCAAGTCAGCTATAACCCAGTCATCTCCCAAAGCTCCACCTATGAGAACACAGGCTGTTGGGGGACACTTAAATATAAACTGTAATGCATACACACAATTAAAAGATAAAATTGTATCATTATTACAGTTAATCACTATCCAAATTAGCTATGCTGTGACCTACTAACATCATTGTTATTTGACCTTCTTGACTCAGATCCCTTTGCCATCTTGAGATTGTTAATGTAATTATTTTTCTAGGACAGAGTCTAAACATATCATCCTGCTTAACACACTTGTTCATACACTCACATATGTACAAGCATACACAGATCACGGATTGCTTCCTCGTCTGAAGAACAAACTCAGTAGCTACTCCGGTAGTCAAGACTGCTTCCAAGCTAGCGGAGAAGTTTATAGCTCTTTGTTTATCTCTTTGGGGAATCCCCCTTGTGACTGGTAGTTCTGATAGATCAACTTCATTGGATTAAAAAACACCTAGAGGATTAGTAAGCCACACCCCTGGACATGCCAGGGTGGGTGACAGAGCATGGCCTTGGGTCCTGAGCCCGTTCTTCTCTAGCACTGCTCTCATGTTCTGGTCTTCAGCCACCACAAACTAAGTCCCTTTTCTCCCCCAGAGCAGCCATCATGGTGTTTCTGCTCTGGAGCTGGCTGACTATGGACTGAACCTACCAAACCCTGAGCTCAACTAAACTTTAAGAGATGGACAGAAGGCGAGGGAAGGGAGAAGAGAATGTAAAAGTAATTAACATGCATACATGTACCAAATATCCATGATAAGTGTCTTCATTATGTACTAAGAAAATGGCCTAACAAATAAAAAATCTCCATTAGATTGCAGATGGCAGATATTTTGTTCAACAACAAGAAAACTGACTAACACAGAACATTGTTACCAGGGAAGATGAGTGACTGGTGGTGATATGGTTTCAAAGCCTTTAAAACTGGTTTGGGGATAAACTTGGACAGGTTTGCAGCTGCAGGCTAGAGAAGCTCTACAATGCTAGGAGCTGATGCTGATGGCTGATTCCGGTCAGATCTCAGAGGAGCAGAATGCCGATAGGAATGTGGACAATAAAGGCCAGGCTCAGGATGGTTCAGCTGGGAATGCGGATTCCACTGGCAGCTGAACAGAGGCCATGGTGTAACACTTGGCAGAAAATTCGTCTACATTTTGCTTCTGTCCTAAGGGTGAGATTAAGGGTGGGGCTAACTAACCTACCTGAGAAAATTCCAAGATCGCATAAAACCCAGGAATTCTTTCAGCCAGTATTATAGTGAGAATTGGGGAGGGGGCAACAGAAAAGTCTGAAAATCTTAAGTTTTGGTTCAGTACGAACCACATGTAAAATGAGGCTGAAAAAGGAATGGCTGCTGAGGAAATTAGTGCCATTACAGAGAAATTGAATACTTTGTTCGGAAACAAGATGTCTTCCTCTCAGGAATCAACAAGATGCCACCCATTGCCTGCCCAAAGGTGCAAAAGTGTAAACCTTTTATTTAAGGAAAATCCCTGGGGTGCTTGCTGCAGATAGGTCTTCTTTGGAGTTGGTTCTCCTGGATTCATTTCACTGCATTCAGCTATGCAGGGAGCTTGATATTTACTGTGAAAATTAGGAGGTAGAGCTGGTCTCAAGAGAAAGAGAAGTTATAGGGGTCAAATAAAATAGAGGAAGACCACGACACCTGTTAAAAGGCCACACATTGAACAAGGAGGTATGGGGTGGTCTGTAAGTCACTTGGTGATTCTTGGTCTTTCCTCCTCTTACAATGTCTGGGAGCTATAATCGAAAATATGTGAGATCCAAGTTTTAACATTCCACCATTCCTTGTTTACAAACACAAAAAATGGTTACATTTATGCTGTTCAGTTTTAATGTATGCATGTGTGTTTAATCCTAGAATTTAAGGGAAGACATTGTACATATTGTACATCATTTATACTTGGAACACAGGAAACCTTCTATGCTGATCTAAATAAAGTAAGTGCCATTTGAGTATCTGAGTAAAAGTAAAGCAATTACCCTCATAGTGAAGAAAGAGATATTGTGGATGTTAGGTTTTCCTGGTTTACTTTTCACCTCTTCAGTTTCCCAGGGGCACCGAGGTTTGAATTCCAATTAGACTCCTTTATGTGAGGACACACAGGAGTTTTTTCATTTACGTAGTGACTGGGTTACTCTTAAGAGGATTCCGAGAATCACATTTCTATAAAATAAATTACTTGAAGCAAACCCCAAACCGTCCCTGTGCAAAGGAAACCTGCGAGGAACTTCTTCATGAAGCAAGGAAACTTTTGGTAAGGAAAAGACACTCATCAGTGTCTGAATCATAGACTTGTTAAAAGCTTTGAGCTACTAGAAAAGTATATATAGATCTGAATGACCAATTACACAAGTAAATAATTACCTATATAAACTAGTATGAAAATCATAACAGTTCAGAGAAAACAGCCATCTAAATCCATGTGCTCTGTCCTTTATGGTAACCACTAGCTATATGCAGCCATTGATCCTTGAAATATAACTCACACAATTTTTTTATTTTAAAGAGAAAAAACAATAATAATAATGATACAAAATTTCAAAACAAGATAGTAGGAGAGTAACGGTAGTCAATACATTGCATACTATTATCTTCAAAGTAGTTGCTCATATTATAAGATATAGTCATGAAAAATTGATCAAACAATACAAGCACAAACCTATATTAGTAGTATAACTATCTTAAGCCATCCAATTTTAGAAGTATTGTTAAGTGTAATATAGGCTTTCCAAGACAATGTCAAAGAAAGTAAAATATCACACGAGTAATTCTTATACTGATTACATCTCAAAATTATATTTTTATATAGTATATAATAAAATATTATTAAAATTAATTTTATATCTTGTTTTTAAATGTGGCTACTAGAAAACTTAAAAATATTTATATCTATATAGCTTGCTTTACATTTCTGTGGATAATGGTGATCTAACCATTTTTAAGGATCTAAAGGCCTTAAAAAGAGAGTTTGCCTGGAGTAGACCATGTGTCTCTATATGTGTGTTACACAGGGAGATATAGATGGAAGCTATAGATTCTGAGTGATTTATTTTCCTATCATTTGTCAACTATTTCAAAGTGAACATCTAATTTAGAAAAGAGTCCCCTGATGACGTTTCAGAGACAAAAACTCTATGTGATTAAGACTAAAAAAAATGTTGTTACCAATGTTAAAAGCCTTTCTTCGTTAAAAGACTTTCTAGCTCCGCTTCACCTGAGCTGTCTACAGCCTGCTTAGGAAAGGAAGTGCTTGGACTAGCAGAATATGCAAAAACAGATACAAATATGGAAAGCACAGATGCGGCTTCAGTTAGTCAACAATACTTTCCTGCTTCTGAAGTCAGAGTGTTCACACTATATACTGACTATCTAGAGATAGGACTCTTAATCTGGCCTGAAAATATTTCCTTTCATTGGAAACAAACAAACTTTCTCTGGAAAAGCTCCGAGCCTATTGATGAAGTAATTATCCAGCTGGACTCAAATGTATAAATTATTCAAGGGCATTAATATCCTTTTGTGTAACACTTTTGAAGCAGGACAAATACAAAAATACATAAGGCTAAAAGTTTTAAATCACTGAGATTTTTTTTTTTTCCAAAAAGCCCTGGATCTGTAACTACTTTAAAAGCAGACATGTCTACAGAGTCAGGTTCACAATAAAACCGTCCCAGTGGCGAAGACATTTTGAAGACAAAACTTTGTTTTTCTTTTTTCCTGTTGTTTCCTTTAATGTCTGGTAATAAAACAGAAGGAAATACATTTTAGCCCTAAGACACATCTGGAAACAATATTTCAGATAATTCTCCCGTGGTTCTCCCAGAATGGAGTTCACGCACCCTGGTGACCCCCCTTCCGTTCCCTCTGGAAACTCTCTAAATGAAATCAGGAGATTATTGGCAGGACTATGATTTCCTTGAGATCCAGAGAGAATAAGTACAGATTCCTTGCCTTTAAAACTCAGCAGTAGCTACCCCCATTTTAATCACTGCACTATTTACAGTAGCCGGAGGTGGAAGCAACCCAAGTATCTATCAGTGGATGAGTGGTTAAATAAAATGTGGTGTGTATGCACAGTGGAATAATATTCAGACTTAAAAAGGAAGGAAATCTTGACCCATGCTATAACTTAAATGAACCTTGAAGACCTCATGCTAAGAAAATAAGCCAGCCACCAAAAGACAAACAATGTATGATTCTACTTACATAATGTTCAGCATTAATCAATTCATAGAAACAGAAAACAGAATTGTGTTTCCAGGATCCGGGGTTAGGAAGGGAAATGAGGAATTCTCAGTTATGCAAGATGAAACAGATCCAGAGATGGATTGCACAAATATGTGATTGTAGTTAACACTACTGAACTGTGCTCCTAGCATCAAAATTAGAGTGCTCTTAGAAGGCAAAATTTATCTTGTATGTCTTTTAACCATAATTTTTTAAAATTTGTAAATGAAAACAAAAAATCTTCAGCAGTAGTACTGTCTTGCTTCGATGAAGCTATTTGGCTGTTTGAATCAATGATACTTATGGTATTCAGAAGACAGCAAAAATGCACTGTGGAAGGAAAGTTGATAAAATATTTGATGTTGGAACTCAAGGGCCTTAGAAATAGCCTATCCACAGTTGCACAAGTGAGGAAAATGAGGCTCAGGGTGGCAAAGGGACCTCGACCTAAGACCACGCAGTTATCTGGCCATTCAACCAGGACACAAAGCTAAATCCCTGCACATCACAATATTCTGTCCCCCCACACATCTCTAAGACCTAGCAAATTATCCTGAACAACTAAGTGTGACGGCTTGTACGGACATTCTTCAGAAAATGTGCAGAGTGAACGACAGGAACGATGTGGCCTTGTTAGCATACACGTTCTCGGACGGCTTGGACTTTCGTAATTCAGTTTTTATGACGTGGATCTTCTTCACCACAGCGTGAACTGCTGTTCAATCATTTGTTCAGAGAGCCTCGGAACGCTGACGTAGACCATGGTGAGGTCCGCGTGGTCAGCGTGTTCAGAAGTGCAATGTCTGCAGGACAATGTCTGTGGTTAACTACAGTGACTTCTACATACCATGCCGAGTATGTCCCACTAAAGGTTTTAGCTGGTTACTTAGGACCTTCATGAAATGCGTCTCTATTCTGAAGCTTCTGGGGCATCTCTCCTGCATGCCCCACTCTGCCCTCTAGGAAGCCAGGCAAGCGGACCCATCGCAAATGCAGTTCTCTGCAGCTCTGTTTGTGTCACTGAGAACCACAGCACAGCGCCATTGTCCACAGCACCCACTTTCTCTCTCTCGTCTAACTGCACTGTGATTCCGCGAACGCGCTCCAAGCAGCTTTTCCTTGTAATGTGGCCCGGCTCTGGAGTACAGCGCCTTGGTGATACTGTTACTTCTGCTCAAAGGTAACAGCATTACAACTGTGAGAACCACAGCTCCCAGCCTGTCCCCAAGCAGCCTGCATGTGCGGCTGTGGGTCATGGGCAGCCTGGGGTACCCCAGCCACTCAGAACACTACAGTGTCTCAGTCATAGGCAAGTTGGATCTAATGGAAGTGACTAGGTCCGGGGATTTAGTAGCTTCAACATTAAATGAAACTAAATTTCTTTGAAGATATAAGATTTTTGTGTAGCTGAGTATTTGGCAGTTGATGTACCATGAATCAAATGCTGTGGAAACTTAACATGGACCAAGAAGTGAGGGTGGCAGTGTTCACTGTCATCCCAGTGCTCAGGGGACTGGGCAGCGTGCAGTGGGTACGTCCGTCCCGTCCCGTAAGTAAGTCACTGTGCTTACTTATGAATGAAAGTAGCATTTTCATTTCAGTATGTGTATTATTTTTGCAAATGATTATTAAAGTTGTTACAACATAAATACGTATTGACTTGCTTGGTCTAAGTATTCAATAATAATTTTAGGTGGTTTCTGCTGCTCTGTGTGTGTGTGTGTGTGTGTGTGCTCTGCCCTGGGAACACCATGGAAAAATTTTACAATGAATGGGCAAAATCTGGGAGTGTCTGCTATACAAGATCCTAGAGTTGATATTGTGCCTACTAAAAGTGATTTGAACTGCTACTATGGAATGTCTGCGTGCTTTGTGCCAAATTATTAATGCCCCAACATTTCTTTTAAAAATGATGCCAAGGAAGAATCATATTAAGAAAAACTTGGGCAAAAGCAGGGAATTTAAATTTACTCAGAAATACTGATGCTAAGTAACTGACTATGTCTTCCAAATTGAAAATTGCATAGATATCTTTGTTTAAATGATGTTTCTAAATCACAGTGAAGAGTCAACTATCAGTTGCTCCCTTTCTTGAGGCCATATACTGCGTCATTCTCATCCTATTTTAGAGCAAAAAAGTGCATAAGAGCCCTACACAAAATCCCCTATAACCTTGACATTCCCTCGCAAAATGCATCAGCGGATGAATGTCAGTAGTACACCTGCACCAGCTGTCTCTCGCTGAGGTTCTTGGGGGGCATGTGCACTCAGATAAGAATTTTCACGGCCAGTTAGTTTCAGAGGAGAAGAGCAGAATCATGGTTATCAGAAGCTAGGAAATGCAAGGGGACGAGAGGATAGAGGGGTGCACAATGGGTACGAAAATAGAGTTAATTAGATTCTAGTGTTCTACACTTGAACTAAAATGGCTGCAGTTTACAGCAATCTGTTATACATTTTATGAAGAATTAGAAAAAAGAACTTTGAAAACTTTAATCACAAAGAAATGATATGTGTTTAAGGAGGTGGAAATGCTAATTATTCTAGTTTCATCAATACACATTGTTTATATGTACTGAGTTATCACAGATTTATTATATGTCCATTTAAAAAATTAATTTAAAAACCAATTGTCATTACCTTACTCTTTTGGTTTCCAGCATCCCAAATTTGATTACAAGTTCATGATGAAAATCATAAAAAGAAGTCATGCATGGATTTCATAAATTACCATGAAAAGCAAAAAATAAATGATTTTCACTTTTGATATGCAATATTAGTAAGTATTTTCTTGATTATAAGACAAACTCAGTTGTTGGAAATGCCCCTAATCTAAGGTTAAATGCCACCTATTTCAGTCACAGTTCTCTACCCGCTGGTGGCAGCATGATGGGCTTCAGACAGTTACATTTCTGGCCACATGTAAGTTTTGCTTTTCTAGTCCAATTTTACTAGAAATCATATAAAATACATAGGAAAATAGTGGGATGATGCATTGCAATAAAAAAAATTGTTGTGAAACTTACTTTTGTTTTCTGAAAACGCTTTGCCAGTGTAGGTGATTTCTTATCATTCAGCACATCCCTACATGGTCAGCAGTAGTAGCCGATTTATGGGGCAACTTTTGGAGACTTGTCTTAATTACCTTCATCCATAATTAACTAATGACCAACAGACAAGTAAGTGTGCATCCTAGATGTCCCTTTGCCTCTATCTCGTGTTAATTCATTACACCCTAAGAGGCTTTGCTTGTTAAGAGCCATGTGGCCGGAACAGATGGTCAGCACGTGTCATCAGCATCTTTATCAGAACCGAGGAGAGCTCTGGTCACGTGACTTGACAGTAGAAGAATCTTCAGGAGTCTCTACAGCCATCTGGCTTTGATTTTTCAGCTACAACCCCTGAGGTTTCATGACTGTCGCAACACGAAGGAAGTAATAAGTCTGTGGCCATGGCAATTGCTAAGCTGAGTGACCAGAAATTTCCTTGCCTGCTAATGTAGTGCAGAAATGATCTTGAAAAAGAAAAGATCTTCTTTATACTCAAAATACCATGCAATTAATCTCAGAGCTCATATTATGTTTGGCGGATACGTAAATTCAAAGAAGCTAAGTAACATCATGGCCCTCAAACTTAGCAGCAGTGAAAACCTAAACCACAAATACCTTTGACCTCAGTTTCCTTGTGGGTAAATGAGAAAAAAATTAACCCCTAAGTCACAGGTAATTGTTTTGCCACTCTGTCAAGGGGTCTTTTGCTCAATTTGAGATAGAAACCACAAAATAATCAAAGCATAGCTTTTTTGTCTTAATGTTACCTCTCATTTTTGTGTTACTAGTACTTGATGTTACCAGGTTAGCCTTGGGTTCTTTTCCTTAATTTGAGATAGAAATCATAAAGAGATACAGGGCATGATGTACACACTTGGAATTCTGGAATTCTGGGAGGCCTAGGTAGGAACATCCCATGTTCAAACTCAGCCTGAGAGGCTTAGGAAACTAGCAAGACTGCCTGAAAACAAAAATAAAGTTACGCCTGGAGATAGAGCTCAAAGTGAAGGCCCTGGGTTCAAGCCCAGTACAGAAAGAGAGAGAGAGAGAAAGAGAGAGAGAGAGAGAGAGAGAGAGAGAGAGAGAGAGAGAGAGAAAGGAAGGAAGGAAGGAAGGAAGGAAGGAAGGAAGGAAGGAAGGAAATCTAAATAAGGCTTTATTGAGGCTTATGCTAGAACACAAGGGAGATAGGGTAGGATTCCCAGACTGGCTCCTTGAGGACACAGGAGTAAAGATTATAGAGATAGAAATGCACTCTTGGGCAGGGGCATACTCAGTCGTGGCACACGATCTCAGAGTTTTTTTGCTCTCAGCCCGAGTTGTACTTGATACTGCAAAGTGGTCACATGCACCAGAATGTCTACGCATGAACTGCAGAAGATGAAGGTGTGCATGCTACTGTGAGCCCCGGATGAGTGCAGATCAGCAGACTCAGAAGATCTGTTCACGCAGAGCTTGCCGGAAAGCTGGAGGGAGGAGACAGGAAGTCCTGAACTGTCATTGAGAGCAGCAGTATCTTGAAAGTCGCTCATGTTAAGTGAAATACCTTGCGGGGGCAGTCAGGCCCCTCCCCCCATCTCGGTTGGGAGAGTAAACTGAGAGTGACACTGGAATAAGTTACCATCATTAAATACTGTAAAACTTGGGTTTGAGAAATTCGATTTTAGCATTTTTGTTTGGTTTAAACTTTTTGTTACAGTTTTATTGATTGTGAAATGTTTTGCGGAGATGAAGTGCCTCTGTCAGTGTGGGTCTGTTTACAGCCATTTCAGTGTAACAACTGAGCATTGCACTCAGGTACTGGTGATAAGTAGCAGCAGCCGAGGGATCCAAATAGCACCAGTACCATATTTTCTCTTAACCCTGGAAATCAGTCATCTGGAAAATTTTATTCTAAATTCTTAATTTGCAGTCTAAATTTTCTCTCAAAAGCAGTATATTTTTCCTAGATTTATTTTTCTTAGGTTGCTCTTAATTGGGTGTCATGAGTAAAACATTCTTAAAATCATACAAAAACAAAGAAAGAAGACCTCTGAGGACTCAGAATTTCCCTCTCCACTTGCATTCCTGTGACACACCACTCCTGGACAGGCAGTTGCCTTAAACATTTCCAGTGGGAACTATCCAGTCCTGGCTTTGGTTTGGTTTAGACTCAGGTCTGAGTTAGTCTGAGGCCACTTCGGATGCCACAGTGGGCCTTCGGATGCTCCTGTCAGGATCTTGAGAAAAGAGGGTTTTCCTTCCTTGCGGTTAATCCGCCTCATTTGCATGGCACCCTTCCCTCCTGCCGCCAGCAGGGGGATGAGGCCTGATTTCCCACGGGTGAGTGAAACCAAGAAGCTTCCATACTTTGACAGCAGCTTGAATTCACAGCACCATTTGACTAAGTTTTAATGAATGGTTTCTTTTTCATGCCTAGTCCCAGATAATTTAATCTATCTTTTTAATTTTCAGTTTTCAATTATGAAGAATAGCCTGACAGTGCTTCTGTTGGCCAACTACTGAGCAATTGTTAAGGCAAAATAGAAAGTCTTTTTCCCAAATGCTGACTAAGCCTGGAATACTGCTAGGGTCAACAGCTTGACTCTATTTGCTTGGGGCTGCCTCACTTTCAGCCCTGAAGACCAGCATCCCAAGAAACTCCCACCCCCAAGCAAACGAGGATAGTCAGTCATCTTAGCACACAGAACAGTGCAATTATTTTGGCCTAAATTTCCCTCCTCAGAACCATAGCTTGCTCTGAGATCACTTTTGCACAAAGGCCCTATTATAGATATGAGATCTGTGTTAAACAAGTCCAACTTGTTTAATAGTGACTTGAGGTCAGAGGACTCTTTGCAAGTGTGCCCTTCATGTATGAAACACTTTCTTTCTTCTAATTCCTAGCACCCTAATTTTATCCCTTTTCTCTTTGCATTCATGTGCGGCCTTTGGAGGATTTTATAAAATGTGAACATTTGAACTTTGTTTTTATGAATTACTTTGGTTGGTTTTAACTTAGGCAATAAGTTCAAAGAAAAATAATAAATAATGCCATTTTAAAAATTAACGAGAGATTCACAGTAGAGCACTGGGTGGTTTTATGCTCTTCTTTTCTAAACCTTACTCTGTATGTGCTACTTTTTTACAGAACAAATTTTTAAAAGGTAAACATACACAAGACTGTCAATCACTTCAGTTAAATAAAATTTGTAATGTGCACAAAAGGAACTTGCTAGAAACTCACTGGTTCTTCTCAAGGATGGGGGTACAATTCAGAAGTTACCTAGATATTCTGCCCCAAAGGATAGCCAACTTGAAAGGATTGGATACTGGCCAGGATACAAGAAACAGAACAGGAAAATTCTAGATTCTGGAGTGAATCGGCCATGTGACAAACTGACAAGGTCTGTGAAGAATGAAGGCGAGGCGGGGATAAGCATGTAATGTTTTTTTTAAATGAAAAGTGCTGTGTTAAAAATACTCTAAAATAGAGCAGATTTAGGGGCGTTGGTGATGCAAGACAGGGTGAGCTGAGCTAGAATCTCAAGTCAAAGGGAAGAGAAAGGTTGTACCGCAAAGGGGATTCAGAACAGTGTCTGAGGCCTGAAGCGTAGATTATTAGAACGAACATTAATACCAACTGGACCTGATCAATTTGAGCCTCCTTTCCTCCAAACATGTCTGTTCTTATTTGTCTTTCCTGCATGATGGATGAGAAGGCCTGGTGTGAACAGTGTACCGAGTGTGATAGCAGGGAGCTACTGAACAGTGATTGAGGCCCTCACATCATGAGCAAACCATTTCCGTTGTGAGCTGCAATGAGATAAATTAGCACGACCCTAACAGAGCAGACACACAGGAGAGACTTCTGTGCTTTATTTTTTAGTTTATTAGCCCATGGCTGCAGGGCATGACGATCACACTCATCCGGGGATGTGCACATGTGTGTAACACACCCTAATTCTTTTCTGACTTCCCTTCCCTTCCTCTCCCTTGACCTCTTCTCTCTCCCCATTTACAAGAGATCTACGTCCATCTTTTCTTTCAGTTCTTTTTTTCTCTAAATCTCTTTTCCTTCCCTTCTTCCCCTCTCATCCCATCTCTTATTCCCATTCCACTTGAAAAAGATCTTTCTTCCTAATATCTGCCCCCTACTTTGCTCTTTATTTATGCTTTGAGTTTCCCACACAAGTAAAATAATGCAATGTTTAAACTTGTGGGCCTGACACATTGCATTTAAGATTAAGGTGCAGCCATTTATCTAAAAATGCCCTGAGTTGTTCCTTCTTTGTGTTAGTGTAGTATTCTATTTTGTGTAAATAGCATGTTTTCTTTATTCGTTCATCTGTTGGGCATATGAACTGTTTCCAGGACTTAGCTATTATAAATAGAGCTGCTCTCACCATAGGTTTGTTTATATCACTGAGGTATGATGACTTTACCTCTTCTGGGAAGGTATTGAGAAGGAAATCACTAGGTGAAATGAAATCTCTAATTTTAGTTTTTTGAGGCAGCTCCATACTGATTTCCATAGGATTTGTACCAGTTTACACTCACACCAGGAATAGAGAAGCACAATTTTCCCACAGTCTCACCGTGTTTACTATTGGTTGATTTCTTGATTTTGGCCACTCTTTGTGGGGTGTGATGGAATCTCAACATTGTTTTAATTTGCATTTTTTGAATGAACAGGGATGCTGAGCATTTTATAATGTGTTTATTGAGAGTCTGGACTTCTTCACATGAGAAATATTTATTCATTTCAGATGCCCATTTTCAGATTGTGTCTGTAAATTGGCAGGGTCTCTTCCTTCCTTCCTTTCTTTCTTTCTTTTTCTTTTTTGTTCTTTATGTAGTCTATGTATTAGTCCCCTGTGAAAAGGGTAGCTGACAAAATTGTTTTCTGTCCTATAGGTGCGTCTTCACTCTGTTGGTAGCTTCCTATGTCATGCAGAAACTTTTGAATTTGATGTGACACCATGTGTTGATTCTTTGTAATATTTTCTGTGGAACAAGGGTTTTGCCCATAAAATCTTTGCCTATCCCTTTATCTTCAAGAATTTTGCCCATTAAATCTTGCAGAAGAGTGTTTCTGGTTTAATATTTAGATCTTTGACCTATGTTGATTTTCTTTTAGTGCATGGTGAGAGACTGGATCCAAGTTCAATTCTCTGTGTGTGGAGAACTAGCTTTTCAAACAGCATTTGTTTCAGAGGTGGTCTTTCCTCTAGCAAGTGTTTAAACTCTTTGTCAAAGATGAGGTAGGCCGGGGATTTAGCTCAGCAGCATAAGCACCCGCCTTGCAAGCACGCAGTTGTGAGTTCAATTCCCGGTACCCCCCCCCAGAAAAAGATGAGGAAGATGAATGTGCCTAGAGCTGTTTTTGCATCCTGTAGTCTGTTTCACTGCTCCACAGGTTAGTTTTCTTGTTTTTCCAATACCATGCTGTTTTCATTACTGTAGCTTTGCACTGTAGCTTGACGTGCAGGGATGAGATGCCCCTTCCTTGTCCTTTTTGCCCACAGTTGACTTTGCTGTTCTAGGACTATTTTGGTTCCATATGAATGCTGGTACTGTTTCCTCTAGTTCTATGAGGAATGCTGTTGGTTTGGGATGATTTTGACTCCTTTACATTTACTTAAGTATTCTCTATGTGTACTATGTGTTCTATTTTAGAGAAAATTCCATGTGCTGCTGAGAATGTGAATCCTGCTGTGGTTATGTGGAACACTCTGTAAATATCTATTAAGATCATTTTTTCAAAGGCTTGGTTCAACTATGATATTTATTTGTTGACTCTTTGCCTAGTTGATTTGTCTATTTGTGACAGAAGATATTAGAAAATGTAAAGATAGCCCCATTTTATAGATAGGCAGAATGAATACAGTGCAAATGATCATACTTCCAAAACTTATATATATATATTACAAACCTGCAGTACCCATCAATAGTCTGTATGTTTGAAGTTTTGGTTCAACTACAATATGTCTTTGTTGATTGTTTTGTGTAGTTGATGTCTGTTTCTGAGAATAGGATATTTATGTGCCTCATTACAATTGTCTTGATGTTTATCTGATTTTACATGTCCATCAGTGTTTTTTAATGAAGTTTCATATATCAATATTTGGTGAATATGTATTTATGATTGGTATCTATTCCTGTTGAATTGTTTCCTTAACCAGTATGTAGTATCTTCTTTGTTTCTTCTGATCAATCTTAGGTTAAAATCCACTTTGTGATTAGAATAGCTACTCCTGCTTTTTTCTGGGTTCCTTTTGTGTGAAGCAATGCTTTCTATTCTTTTACTTTCTGTCTTTTGGGATTACATGTGTTTCTTCTATGTAGCGTATTATTAACTCTTGTTTCTTGATCCATTTTGCTAATATGTGCGTTTTGATTGGTGAGTTGATATCATTCACATTGACAGTTATAATAGATCAGCATGACTTATCCTTTTCACTATACTTTCCTGTTCTTTCCCTTCTGTTTAATTGCATGCCTTGCCTAGTAGATTAATTCTGTTGGGCTTGTTGTAATTGTTATTTTTGTTGTCTCTTTCCAGGGTATACTTGGGAGATTTTCCCAGTGTTGGTTTGGTGGTGAAGAATTTTTTTAGATGCTCTTTACCATAGAAGTATCTTACTTGTCCATAATTTTAAACAATAACTTTGTGGGATACATCAACATAGGTTGAAAGTTGTTGTTTTTAGACCTTGAAACATTTTGCTCCACATTCTCCTTGACCTCAGGGTTTTGTTTGGAGAAGTGTGCTGTAATTCTGATATATTTTTCTCTGTAGATGATTTCTTTTCTTTTTTCTTCAACAGCTCTTCAAACTGTAATTTTGGGTTAAACATCTGAAATATGAACTGTTCCATATCTTAGTACAGTTTTCTTCTGACTATGACTATCTGGAATTCAATATATGCCTCACTTATCTGCATGTCAAATTCTTTTTTGCATGTTTGGAAGGTTTTCAGCCTTATTTCTGTAAACAGGTTTTTCATACCATTTGTTGTATCTTCTGATTTTTTCATTGATCCTAATTAGTCTTACATTAGCCTTTTTTTATCATCTAGCAGCTGCTGGGTTGATTTTTCATGTTCCCTGGTTTTTTCAAGGTGTTTCTCATTAGCGGATCATCACTCACAGCTCTGTCTTCTAGGTCTGATACTCCGTCCTCACATCTATTCTGCTGTGTATATTTTCAACAGTTTTTAATCTCTTGGATTACTGTCTTAAATTGTTTAATGGACTCCAGTTCTTCTCTGTTTGACATTCATGGTTTGCATAGCTTTTTTAGCTTCTTTCTTTATTTATTACATTAAGTTCCCAACTTAGGAGTTCCAGTCCAGGAAAACCTTTGTAAATCAGATTCTTTTGAAAGTCCAACAAAGTGAGTGTTACACACCTTTGATCCAAATGTACAATGTCTGTTGCTGTGCACTTCCTAGCCGTCCCTCCACATCACCACTGCTTTTCCTCTGGCATCCAGACATCCTGTGCTCTGACTGAGCACTGTACAGTAGCATAGCTGTGACAGTGTTCAGCAGACACGTGACCTCCTTCTGTCATTTGTTTGCACCTATGTGTATGCACAAACGTTCATCATAACAGGTCCATTTGTATTTGTGAACTTTCACAACTTGAACGTCCATAAGTCAGGGACTCACTGAGTATCTTCACTAGACTCACTAATCATTTGTTTTCTGGGAGGGGTGTTTAATCTTTAATAATCTCTGCAACTACTTTTCTGCTTTTACCACCAACTGTTTTACTGATCTGTTTTGTTACCTTTACTAATGCCATTTCAGATATTTCAGCTGTGTGGTTTCCGATTTGTTCCCACATGATGCCTCCTAGATTTGCTTCCGGTGAGCTGGCAGCTCTTAGGGACATTGTGCTTTCATGTTTTCTCATTTTTTGTTTATTTGTTTTCTGTTCTGATGCTTGAAAATTGCTTAACGGTGGCCAGTGTTATCACTATTTTCAAGAGCTCTTTAGGCAGCGTGTAATTTTCAAGTATGTCCTATAGGCTGTTAGCTATGGGCCTTTGGATTTGTCCCAAGATCCAACCACTTCCATTACTGGGATGTAGATTTACAGTCTTTATGGTCCAGTAATCAGTTCTTTCATCATGGGATGCAGTATTGTTTTGAACCCCAGTCAAAATAAATATTGACATATACAGAAAGCTAATTGATAGCAGGAACTAAGCTACCTTTGCTAAAGTAGTAAAATTGGCAACAACAGTATTGAATACAAATTGGAAAATGACAAATCATGATCACTAACACTGAGCCTCCTTTAACTGTAGGAAAAAGTCCCATACTTATAGTATGACCAGGCACTGATATGTAATAACAATCCAACAGTCATTTCACCTCCATTCATAATAGAACCATGTTTAATGATAGTAAGATAAGAATAACTATGTGCAGATTCCTGAGAGCAGGTGATTGTGCTAGTACAGATAAAGTGTGGGCATGGGAGAGTGGAGAAAAAAAATAGACTTTGAAAAAGTTAAGCAATGGAAGATGGGAAGAAAGTAATAAAACTGATACAAAAGATCCTCTTAAAGAATAAAAGTAAAATTAATAGTATTGTCTAATAGTAACACAGAAAACCAACAAAGAAAGAGAAACATAATAAAGAATGAAGATTAAACTAGTGGAGAAAAAAATACAATAATAAAGACATTAAAAGAAAGACAACAAGAAGAGAGGGAAGCTAGTTTGGGTTTTTTTCTTTTCTTCTTTTCTTTCCTGTTTTCCACTTCAGTGGGGCTTTGGGAATTTTTCTTTGACCTTCATACTTGTTTCTTCTTGTTATTTACTTCTTTTTTCTTCTTCTTTATTTTTCCCTTTTTTTCCTTCCAATTTTTCTCCTTTTAATGTTTTTCTCTTATTTTTATGTCCTATATAGTTGCTTGTTTTTCTCCACCTTTTTCTTTTATTTTCTATTTCTGTTCAGTTCTTTCTCTCGCCTTTACCTAATTCTATAACTACTCTTACACTCCCCAGTTAGATTCCTTGTACCACTTCTCTCTTCTTGCATTTCCCCCTCCCAAACCCTATGTCTTTAATAGAAAAACCACAAATGTTTGTTAATATTTTGATAGTTAAACCTCTAATATTACTGTTGAATTAGTTTTTTCCACTAGTGGAGACATAACCATAGCATTTAGTACATATACTTGCATTGTATTAATGTTTACACCGTAATCATGGATTTCCACTCTAGGGATAAAGGTGGTACACAAATGCTGCCTAGACAGTGTTCACCTCAGTTCACCTCACCTCACCTTGGATGTCATCTCCTGGCTACCAGTACGGACTCTTTCGCTTCTGCCTTGGATTCTTCAGTCTTCTGGCATAGATCCATCAGCTTCCTGATATAAACCTACACGGGATATCGCAGTGAGCTCCAGACCTGGGACTGATGCCTTCAGCCTCCAGCATGCAGACACCCTCTGCAAGCTTCCCATCTGGGTCTGTGACTGGTCATCGTAAGCCGATCTTACAACTTCTTGCTCATTTGGATACATTGTGTGGTACCTGTTTCTCCAGAAAAACCCTGGCAGATGCAGCCCTTGGCACCACGAGTAGCTCTAGAGAAACAGAATTACAACGATGCGATTCTTTAATGGCCTTAGGCTTGCCTGAAGCCTCTTTCTAATTTGATGACCCCCCAAAGACGCCATTGTCTGTCCTTTTATTCTGTGGGGAATACTGATAATCCTTGCATGAACTATGTAAACTAATATGCCATGTAGATCTATTTGATTATCTTACTTCACCACTTGTGAGATGTCATGAACTTAGTGACTTCAGACATGAAAGTTTTGAAAATCTTTCACAGAGTAATAAGCACAATGATGCTGGCTGGTCAGTCTTAGCATCCCTCAAAGGGACGTGAAGGAAATGATGACCTCAGAGTGTCCACAGGAAGCCTTAAGTCTTCTCTATTGGTCACAGGGCCAAGATTGCAGAAACCCAAAGACAGGCCCTCATAATTCAATGGACTGAGCTACAGTTTAAGTTTAATGCTCAGCCTCAAAGTGTGTCTGAAGCAAAGTTTAAAGCCCTGATTGGAGAGGAATGGGAACCCATAAACTGTTTTGGAGATGTGTGGGAGGACCCCGAGGAAGCTGAGGATGTCAAGTTTCGCGATGGTGATGAGATTGTTTTTTCAGGGGAAGAGGCATCACCTCTCCATCCCCTGCAGTGTGGGACTCTCTGATCGCCGGAGGAAATCAATCCGTGTTGAGCAAGCAGGGTAATGCTGGTGCCCCTCAGGACCCAACCTCGCTGCCCATCTTTGCCTCTAGGCCCACAACCATGATCAAATCTCTGAAGGCTCCTGAGGGTGAGGTGCATAGTGTGACCCATGTGAGGTCTGCTACTCTTCCAAAGAACTTCTTGACATTTCTAACTCTCCTAAGCAGCAGCCCAGGGAGCAGGTACAGGACTGGACTTGGTGGCGCGGGATCATGGTAGTGAACATGTGCAGCTGGATCAGGCTGAGTTTGTTGCTCTGGCCCATTAAGCAGGGGTTCCGAGTTTAACGTTGCAGCTCATGGAGTGAAGAATGGTGTTGGTAGTTTATCTGGCTGGTTCACAGAGGTATGGATCAAAGCACGGCCTGCTGTGAATGAGTTAGAGATGCCTGATACCCATGGTTTACTACTGGGGGGGGGGGGGTCAGAGGCTCAGGAAAATGGGGATGCTGGGGTGGATCTGTCATGTTAAGCCTGATCCCCCACACTGGGTTGACCCAGAAAATGTGCCCTTCACCAACACCTTGAGAAACAGACATGGTAGGAGGCATCAGCTCCCCTGAAGAGCACTGTCATTGCTCTTCTCTGCATGCCAGACTTTGTGGTGGGCACCGCGGTTACTCAATTGGGACATTTAAGGGCAACAGCTTGATTAGATCCCAGAGTAGCACAGGTCAAGTGGGAGCACTCAGGCACCAAAAGCAAGGTCCACGTATTCACCGTAGTGGGCAGCATGGGCAGAACAATGACCAGAATAATCCGAGGTATAGACCTATGGCATTGGCCCACCAGCTCCTGTGTTCCCAAAAGTGAAATAGATGAGGAGCCTATAAAATTTTTACTAGTTTATATGATCGAAAAATTTTAAGAATAAATGAACACTTCAAATCATGTTAACAGGAATCATGGTCCCTTAATCTGCTTCTAAATTTGAGCCAGTTTACAGACCCAGAAACCCTCGAATGATGGGGAGACAGGTCCCCTTGGAGAAGCACCCTGATGCACCAAAAATGTATACAGTCAGTGTTTCTCTCTTCCTTCCCCAGAGGAACCTAACACCTCAGTGACTGTGCCTGGGGGAAAGACCAATGATCAGGCCCTTAGGGAACTACTGGTTCTGAACTAATGCTGATTCCAGGGGATCAAAACATCCCTGTGACCCTCCCATAAGAGTATGGGTCTATGGGGCTCAAGTGTTAATGAGTTTTACCTAAGAGCTGGCTCACAGTGGGCCCAAGGGTCCTGGAATCCATCCTGTAGTCAGTTCCTCTGTTCCAGAATGCAGATTTGCGACAGATGTACTTAATACTTTCAGAATCCTTGCCTTGGCTTGCTGCTCTGTAATGGAAGGACTATTATGGTTAGAAAGGCCAAATGGAAGCCATTAGAGTTACGTTTGCCTGTAAAATTATAAACCAAAAGCAGTACAATATTGCTGGGGGGATTGCAGAGATTAGTGACACCATGGAGGACTTGCAGGATGCAGGGGTGGTGGTCCCCACCCCGTGTCCCTTTAATTCTCCCATTTGGCATGTGCAGAAGAGGGACAGGTCTTGGAGAGTGACAGCAGATTACTGTAAACTGAATCAAGTAGTGACTGATGGCAGCTGCAGTACCAGATGTGGTGTCCTTGCTTGAGCAGGTTAGCACATCTCCTGGCACCAAGTGTGCAGCTGTTGATCTGGCAAATGCCCTCTTCTCCACACCCATCCACAAGGACCACCAGAGACAAGTTCAGCTGACAAGGCCAGCACTATGCCTTCCCTACCAGGGGGATGTGAACTCTCCCGCCCTGTGGCACAACTTAGTTTGTAGGTGTTACAGTTTGTGTCTGCCCACACACAACATCATGCAGTCTTGGGGAGGGTGTTGGAGACAGCTGAATCTAGAGTTTGTGATTGATTCATGGTTCAGTGCTAGGATTAAGCATGTGAAGGCTACACCCTCCCTAGGGCAGGTAGCAACAGAAAAAGGCTCTGTGGCTGGCTGGCTCTGTGTGTGTGTGTGTGTGTGTGTGTGTGTGTGTGTGTGTCTTTCTCTTGTTCATTTGCTGTCTTCCATCTCTATGAACTGTTGCCGCTTTACCATGAGCCACCTTGCCTTGGAGACAATTGATTATTGACTGAAACCTCTACAAACTGTGAACTAAATAAACTTTTCTGCCTTGAATTTTGGGTGTTGGAGATTTTGTCTAACCAAAGAGGAAAGTAATTAAGATAGTAGGAATCCTGATCACCTTTCTCTGCCACAACTCTCCCACAGGTATCACACTGAGTCCCCAATATGGCACCATTCCCCCAGGTGATCAGCCTGTGACCTGGTGACAGGTTGAATGTGTTGGACCACTGCCATCATGGGAGGGATTGCACTTTGTCTTCACTGCCACAGACACATATTCAGAATACGAATTTGCCTTTCCCCTGTGTAATGTTTCTGCCAAAACTACCATTTCGTGGGCTCACAGAAAGCCTTATCCACCATCATAGAATTCCGCATAGCATTGCCTCTGACAAAGGAACACATTCTATGGCCAGAAAAGTGAATCAATGGGCTGCTGCTCATGGGATTCACTGGTCTTATCATGTTCCTCACCATCCAGAAGTGGCTACATTGATAGAAAGGTGGAATGGTCTCTTGAAGACACAGTCACAGTGCTGGCTAGGTGGCAATAGCTTGCAGGGCTGGGGTAAGGTACTTCAAAAGGCTGTATATGCCTTTGG